>VSMD01042037.1:0-37109 GCA_008750895.1 Mirza zaza
GTTCTGATGGTAAGAAAGTTCTTCCTTATATGGAACTGAAAATCTATCTCTGCCTCCTTAGTCCGAGTCCTAGTTTTTGGCCATAAATAAGGTGCATCTGATGCCTAGTGGTGAAGCCTACACACCTTTGAATGAATTAAACCGCCCAGTTCTGAAATGGAGTGGCTGTGTGACCTGGGCCTAGTTATTTCGCTCCTCTATGCCTCAGTTTACCCATCAGTAAAATGGATAACATCATAGCACTTATTCCATAGGGTTGTTTGGCGAACAAATAATAAATACACTTGCAGTGTGTGACCTTCTTGCACATAGCAGGTGTTTAATGAATGTGAGCCATCAAGGTAGTTGTTGTATACAATTGTTATTTCCTGTCCTTGCGACAGTCCTTCCAATATGTTAAAAATTGTACATTCCCCTGATCATCTCACTTCTTTTGTGAGCATTAGTGTTGTAGTGTTATCTTTCCTCATCACTTGGGCAGTGCCCTCTGAACTCAAGCCTGCATCAATGCCGTGTTACAGCCCAGACTTTTTTTTTTTGAGACAGAGTCTCGCTTTGTTGCACAGGCTAGAGTGAGTGCCGTGGCATCAGCCTAGCTCACAGCAACCTCAAACTCCTGGGCTCAAGCGATCCTCCTACCTCAGCCTCCCGAGTAGCTGGCACTACAGGCATGTGCCACCATGCCCGGCTAATTTTTTCTATGTATATTAGTTGGCCAATTAATTTCTTTCTATTTATAGTAGAGATGGGGTCTCGCTCTTGCTCAGGCTGGTTTCGAACTCCCGACCTCAAGCAATCCGCCCGCCTCGACCTCCCAGAGTGCTAGGATTACAGGCGTGAGCCACCGCGCCCGGCCACAGCCCAGACTTTGAACACGGGGATGCATCTGTTGTGGCCAGCGGAGCAGGACCCGGTTAGCCCGGCCTTTGTTCTAGATAGCATGCCTGTGCTAGTGGGACCCAAGACCACACCTGTTTCCTAGCAGCCATATCACACACGGGTCACTTATGGAATTTATTCTTACTAAAATACCTAGGAATGTTTCTTAACTGCTAATCCGGGGCCCAGTTTAGTATAGATGACAGAGATCTGGATGAGGAAATAGGAAGTTTGTTTATAACGTCTGCATTTAAAGATGGCTTTGATACGTCGAAGAATTGGCAGAGATAAACAACATAGAGTTCCCTAAGATTGTTGGTAGGGCCCTTGGAAAGAAGAGAAAAAAGCATCTCAAATGCCAACAGAGACAGTCTGAGGCTAGAGGAGGAGCCAAGACTTGGCGGAGCTGCAGGCCGGCAGCTGAAGTTCAGGCCCCACCCGCACAGGAGCCATGGGAAATTGGGGGGCTTTCAGAGGGGGTCCCCAGAACACACAGGTTGAGGAAACTTCCAGTATTTCATGTAAAGAAGAGAAGGCGAAGGTACGCTCAGTACGTATGTAAACATATAAATAACTGGGTTATTTTAGTAACCAGGCTTTTAATAACTGGGTTTTCATCATACCTCAGCTTTAATTATAGCCTTACGGAAGAAGAAGACTCTTACCCAAAGACTGGGAGCTGTGGCTTTGGGGTCAGACAGACCTGAGTTCAAATCCTAGCTCTGACACCGACTGGCAAGTTCCTTAACCCCTTGAGGCCAGTGTCTCATCTGCGAAGCGGAGATGAGAACAGTGCCACCTGGGCTCGAGGCCCAGCGGCCGGTGTGTTGAAGCCGAGCTGAGCCGGCGCCGCGCTTGCTGGCGGCTCTCGGCACGCTGCTGCTGTCACCGCGGGCCTGGACAGAGTGGGGGACGCTGGGTGAGGTTGGGCTATAGCAGACTTAGGCTGGATGACACTTTCACGGAGGGGCCGTAAACGCTGAGAGGGTTAAGGCGGGGTGTGCTGAAGCTGGGTCTATAAATATTTAATCACAGGAAGGGGCAGGAAACACGTGTGACTGAGTGCCGTGAGCAGGGTTCTGCCTAAAGTGAAAAGGGACCACACTCGCTACGTTTCCAGCGTGCTGCAAAAAAGCCTCTGGCAACTAGAGGTGACACACTTCTTGAAGGGGGGTCACATTCCAGACACGGCAAGCTGGTCTATGTTTGCCTGCATTCTCTCCAGGGCCTCACGCGGCAGAAGCACTCCGTGAATATTTAGTTTTTAACTAAATCACTAGTTAACTAAATCACTTAGTTTTTAATTAAGTCACTAATGTGACTTCACATTTCTAGGCATCAGAGTTATTCTCCGCTCCATTCCCTGACTAATGGCGGACACATCTGTTGGTGAGCTGTGGGGCTGGAGTCAGCAGTGATGCGCTGGATGAATGGTTCTTACAGTCACTGCGGCCGTTCCGGGCAGCAGCCCGAGCGCGGAGTCCCATGCATCTGCACGTGGACCAGCAGGAGATTCCGTTCCCATGTGGTGGACTTGGGAATTTGTCTCACATTCCCCTGCAGCTTCTCTGTACTTGAAGGAACTCAAGGTCTCACTCCTGTGTCCAGGCTGGAGTGCAGTGGCATCGTAATAGCTTACTGCAGCCTTGCACTCCTGTGCTCAGGCAAACCTCCCGCCTCGGCCTCCTGAATAGCTAGTAGGACTATAGGCATGCACCACCATGCCAGACTAATTTTTAAATATATATATTTTTTTGTAGAGACAAGTCTCACTGTGTTGCCCAGGCTGGTCTTAAACTCCTGGCCTCAAGCCATCTCCCCACCTCAGGCTCCTAAAGTGCTGGGATTACAGGTGTGAGCCACCAAGGCTGGCCCTTGGACAGATTTATAATTCCTGAATTCATAATCTGAAGCTGTGGTATTACTGCTTATATTTAGGAAAAACTGGTATTCCTGAGACTTTATCCCTTGAAAGAACACTTTAGACATTCTCTAGGCACATATTCCAGATTATGTTTTCTGTAGACTACCATATTAATTTGTTTTAAATTTAATTATAATCATTTTTCTTCTTAATTCTTTTCCTCTTTTAAAATGGAGATATGCTTTATATAGAGTAAAATATACAGATCTTAAATGTCCAATTCGATGAGTTTTGACAAATGCACACATCCACGTAACCCACATTGCTATCAGGATATGCCTCTTAATTTTTGAGTTCACTGGTGTTTGGAACCGCTAGTTCTAAGTGTCTACTTGCCAGTGAACTCTCGGTGGTGAGGGTCGCCTGTCTCACATTCATGGCGGCTTCCTCTGCCGGACACGGTGCCTGGCACCTGCTGTGCACACAGTGGATATTAAACGAGTAAGTAGATGAGAAACAATGCTGCCTTACTTTATTTACATAGCATTGTCAACTCATAGTTCTGGCGTAACACATTGTTTTCCAAAATCGTTCACGATCGTCAGTTAATTTCCATGCTCTCTCTACATGCATCGTGTGTGAGTAACAGCTATGTGGACTAACAGGTTCACACATCTGAATAGAAACAAATCAACCTACAGGCACGGCTCCTATTTATGCAATCTTTATTTTCAGCCTTTTGGTCGCTGTAGTCATGCTCCCTTAGATAAATCATTTTTTAAGTTCTGTTTGACAATGAATTGCTCATGAGTAGATGGAAATATGACCAGGTCTGACCAGGGATGTGTGTCTGTTACATGCTTTCTCTGACTTGCCCAAGATCTAAATATAGTCTCTATACAGTGTTACGATGACTCAGTGACATTAATTTCAAGCACTGTGTATAAAAGTCTTCGAAAATAACCAGTTTCCAAATGGGGAGGTGAGGGTCTTAGAAAAAGCCAACTTTACTGAAATTCTCACCCTCCTGCCTTTTTTATTTTGTCGTAGGTCATCACTCCCCAAAATGGACGCTACCAAATAGACTCTGATGTTCTCCTGATCCCGTGGAAACTGACTTACAGGAATATTGGCTCCGATTTCATTCCTCGAGGGGCCTTTGGAAAAGTGTACTTAGCACAAGATATAAAGACAAAGAAAAGGATGGCGTGTAAACTGGTATGTGTTTTCTAACCAGATGACCCGCACTGCACATTCGGCATTCTGACTTGTGTGTTCATCTGAATTACCAAAGGTTCTCACCCTTTGACTGGATCTCATCTAAGGGTGCTTTTCCCCAAAGCATTTGTTTCTCTGGATTTGTTTGCTACCTGGGGCCATTCAGCCCCTAAATCTCTACTTAGGAGCGTAGTTGATTTTAATCTAGATGATTAAAAGGAAAGTGCTTATTTAGCATTGACTTAATGTTTAAGAGAGCTGTCCTGCAATGTAAGAGCAAATCTATGTGCTGCTCCTTTCATCCCACTCACTGGGGAGGGGCCAGGCAGAGAAGCAGAAACTAAATAGGAGAAAGTCTTCTTAGGACTACAGATTTAAAGAGCTGAATTTAAATACACCAATTATTGAAAAGACCCCATCCTGTCTTATCAAACAGTAACTGCTAAGGTGCTGCCACTTTGGAAAACTGTGTCTACCTAAGCTGAGCATTCGCACACCCTGTGACCCAACAGCTCTGCTCCTGCAGGTGGGTCAATGGGGCATGTCTGCGTGGTCACCAAAAACTGAAAGCTATTAATATATACTAGCATGTTCACATCAGCACGGTTTGTGACTTGCAATCTCCCAGATGTTAGAATAGGGTATAGTTACACAGTGAAATACTGGACAGCAAAGAGAATACATGATTTATAGCTATAATAGTGAATTTTATAATGAATATTATAACCATTATGTTAAGTCATAACAGCCAGACACACACAAAAAACCTACTATATAAGATTCCATTATATAAAGGACAAAAACAGGCAGACCAAACCCATGCTACTGGATATGAGGACAGTGGATTCCCTTGGGGAACAGTAACCAGGAGGTGGTTTCTCGGGTTCTAGTAGAGTTCTGTTTTTTTATTTAGATGGAGGTTACATTTGTACATTCAGTTGATGATTCATTGACTTTCACATCATTGTTACACTTTTATGTATGTCTATTTTGCTTTAAATTTTTTAAAAGTGTAGCAAATGAAAATACACTCACTTTTGATTTAACAAAAATAAAAAAAATAATTGCTGAATATTATATCTCAGTCTCTCATATCATAACTAAAAGACCAACACTATGTTGGCTTCATTTATTCCTTTGTAAAGATTTGCTAGAGTTCTGTTATTATAAAGAAAAAAACAAGAAGAGTTATAGTAAGCCATTTGAAGCCTGCATTTAGAGAATATGTGTTCAAATTGTTTTCAAAAATCTGGAGGCATTTTGCAAAGATTTACAACCAGTGCCCTGTTTTTCAGTTTCATCCCCCAAAGCCAGGGAATATACAATAGCTTTGTGGGTTTGGTTTTCTTGTAGACCTTATATTAAACTTGTAAGTTGCACTTTTTCTTAAAAAGGAAAAACATATAGATGATCAAAACCCCAACACGTTCAAAAGGATAAGATCCCCTTCCTTAAGGCAACTACTGTGTGTGGGTTCTTCTGTACTTTTCACAAAAATTTCCATGCGAATGTGTGTGTTCAGTTTAAAAACTTTTTACAAATGAGAATATAAATTATGTGCTTCTGCATTTTGTGTTTTTCACCTAACAGTATACTTTGGAGATATTTCCAAGTCTATCTGCAATGAAAGTGCTGCTTCTTTCTTTATTAATAACTATCTGATTTTCTGTGGAAAGAATGGCTCACTGGTGCTTATTTTACATGCATTGCTGCAGTATGAACTGTGGGACCAAAGACTTCATTTTATCTCACAACAAGTTGAAATGTTGAAAATACAGCCTAAAATCTAGGTGCCTTGGAAATTCTGTCTCTTTTGATTCATTCATGATTTTACGACTTTGGTTGCATTTCTATACTATAAATTAAAATAATACTTCACTCTACTGTTTTTTATTTTCTTGTTTTGAATTTTCACCTACAGCTGCTGTGATGTAAAGGCAGATCTGAGGTGACCGTTACTGTCACTGGCGATCCAGTGTCATGCAGGTCGCGTTTATTTGCCTTCTGGTTTGTGCATTGACCTTGCATGACGTATTTCTAAGATTGCTTAGAGTCTTGCTCATATTTCTGTGTTCCAGATCCCAGTAGATCAATTCAAGCCATCCGATGTGGAAATCCAGGCTTGCTTCCAGCACGAAAACATCGCTGAGTTATACGGCGCAGTCCTGTGGGGCGAAACCGTCCATCTCTTCATGGAAGCAGGAGAGGGAGGGTCTGTTCTGGAGAAACTGGAGAGCTGTGGGCCAATGAGGGAATTTGAAATTATTTGGGTGACAAAGCATGTTCTTAAGGGACTTGATTTTCTACACTCAAAGAAAGTGATTCACCATGATATTAAACGTGAGTGTCTCTGGATGTTGGCCTTTTTGGCTTAGAGGGACTAGTGAGAAGGCAGTGGGCTTCTCTTTGCAATCTGAAGACGCCGTGGCAGGAGGATAGGGGCCGGGTCCAGCTTCCTTCTCTGGAGCGCCCCGAGGCATGTCATTACACAAGCGTTCAGTGACCCCTTCCTAGGAGTAAGATGTGGTGGAGAAACAGGCAAGAGAGACCCACTGTGGCCCTTAATAGCAAGGGCTAAATTGGGACTAGTGCAACCTTTACTGGGGAAAAAAATGGGTGTTTTATTTTAATGTTTTAGCAAAGTGGCTTGATGATAGTATGCGCATATCTCAGAATCTGAAACGCGGGCCCTTTGCCCGTCGTCAGTGGACGTGATCATTTACACCTGCATCGGTGGAATCCTCGACTGATCTGAAGTTTATTTTCATCCAAACTCTCACCAAAAACCATCCTCCTCTTTTGAATAGAATACACCCCGCTCACTAGGGAAAGCATTTTAGTCTTTTCAGATTTGGGATTCATTATTGTTTTAGATAATGTTTTCGTTTTATGTATGAGTATATAGAAAATTTTGTTCTAACATGTTCTCGTTATAGCCAGCAACATCGTTCTCATGTCCACAAAAGCTGTGTTGGTGGATTTTGGCCTAAGTGTTCAAATGACTGAAGATATCTATTTTCCTAAGGACCTCCGAGGAACAGAGGTAATTATAGTCACATAAAAATGGTTACTATTAAGAGTAAAAAGAAAAAAATATTCTAGAATTACCATGGGAAAGAAGGACAAAGAACTGAAAGAAAATCATTGCATTAAATCATTATTATTAATGGAACAAATTTAATGAGCACTTGCTCTGTGCCAAGTACTTAAGTTAAGCATGTTATTATTTTTTCTGTTACTTATATAATATTTATAATATCTATTTTTATATAATATAAAGTATTTGTAAGCAATGTAATGTCAAAATATATTCATTTTTTAGCTTCAAAAGCAATTATGGAATTATAGTTAACTTTATATTAAGTTCAGCACTTTAGATGAATTATATTTTTTAATCCTAACAATGTTATTGGTAAATATTATTATAGGCAATAAAATTTTACTATTATTAATATTATTGTTATTATTCCCATTTTACAATAAAAGAAATATAAGCTTGAAGAAATTAAAAGAAAGTGCCTGAAGTTACTGAGCTAGTGACAGACTCTAGACCCAAACCCAGTTCTTTCTAACTGCAATGTAACTTTTTAATAGAACTAATATATTATGCAACTATCTTACTGATATAACTAATCTCTCTGAGTGTTGGCTCAATCACAGTCTTAATTGTCATGGTCATTAACATTTATTGAGGACTGACAAAGGTCTATCTTTAATCCCAGGGATCCTATAATAAACCTTAAGTCATGTGCATAAAAAATCTAATTTGAAAATAGAAAATAGCTATAATATTTATCTCATCCGCAATGCAAACAAAATAAAACAAGGAAGCCTTTACTGAATCTAAATGAGATGCTCTGAAATGCATGCATGAGCTTCCACAACGTATATTTAATGTAGCATTCACGGTCCTAGGCTGACTGGTTGATTTAGCAAGCATCTGTCGAGCACCTGCTGCATGGGAGCCTGCTGCAAGCACCAGGGAGATGCATGGGACAGAGCCAATGAGGACCGTGCCTCGGTGGTACTCGAGCACTCCCCACTCTTTTGCAGGAGGACCTACTCTAAATTTACCTGAATTATTGAAAGAGTGACAGTTTGGTTCACAGCAAGTTGTGATGGGCACAGATCCTAGACTTAAACCCAGGTTTTGTGAGTCTAAGCCTAAGGTCTAACTGCAATATACTTTTTAAATAAAACCAATATATTATTAGTTGGGGTTAGATGCAATAGGGAAGGTAAATGGTGCGAAAGCTGCCTCCCCGGGCCCTTTGCACTGCTGTGGGGAGCCCCACTGCCTGTGACCTCCTCTTCGCTGGAAGTGCCCACGGGGAACAGAGCGGGAGTCTCAGGACCCACCTTCACTTGGAAATGGCCGAGTCAGTCTTGGTGCTCAGCCAGACGGCAGCCCTTAGTCTAGCAAGCGTATGTGTTGCACTGAACTGACCGCAAAAGAATTGTCTTCCTTTCAAATCAAGATTCTGTAAGCCTTTTCTTAACTCTCTCAAAGCAAAGGCTCTCTTAGGTGGCAGCAGAAGCCCTTGCTTTTGCTGGTATTGCTGGAGTTATTCCCAGACAGTACTTGAGAAAGGTCTCTTCATAGTCATCTTTGAACAGAATAATATTCATAAGAAAAAAATGTAAGCTTTTTTTTTTTTTTTTTAAGAATGCCTAGTTCCAAGATCTTAAGAATACTTCACCAAAGCAGAAAATCTAATAAGACTTAATGCTTACATCGTGTTTTCTTTGGAAAATGTTTCTTCATGTTTTGGCATTAGTCAGGAGTTCAGATATGTGACATCCCACCCTTTTTCCTGGAGCCAGTTTGAGAAACACAGTATTTATGGTATTAAAAATGGAAAATACCTTTCTCTTCCTGGCAGTGTGGTAAAACAGAACATTTGGCAATGCTGGAGAAAGACATGGCTTTTTCTGGGATCCTCTAGCAGAATGCTTGGATAGTGAAATAATAACATTTTTCATTCCTGAATAGTATTTGGATTAAGTTATTTTTAGCAAATTTGCTTTTTATGGAGTGCAAAACTGGCTTTGATGTTTATAATTATAAACTATCTTCTATTTGACCTGCATTTGCAGTCTGTATAGTCCTCAGTAGCTGAAGCTTGATTTGTGAAGTCACCAATGAAATCTTCCACAAGCTTGCTTAGCTCTTTCTACTTAAAGAGCCAGTAAGATATAATTAGCCAAAATCAACTGTGCAGATCTGCTTGACATTAGACCTTGATCATGTGGCTCCTGTGTAGCCAAAGATGATTTCTGGTCCCTGCAGTATAGCTCATGCATACAGACACTGGTCACCCTGTGTGGTCTCTCTCTTTCTCTCTCCCTTTAAGCATCCCTATGCAGAACATTCTATTAGCCTTTTATACACGCACAGGGTTAATCCGGCATATATGACTCTTTTGTTTTTGAGTTACATGGTGCAGAGAAAGGGTAAACAGTGTATGTGAATAAGGAATTGGAATTACTTTTAGAGCATGTTCCTTTTAGAAAAGTTCTTATTGTCTTCTGAGTCTGCTTGATTTGACCTTTGTAAGTTAACACAGAATCGTCACATACACACACAGTCTCTTTCTCTTTCTAATAAGCGTGTTGAGAGGTGAAAGGCTCAGTCCCCGACATCAAGGAATCCTGATGTCAAGGTCCCGCTGCTCAGGAGCCCAGGCCTGAGGGTGCAGGACTCCCGGAGATCCTCACGTTGGCGCCACCAGGGCTGTTTGTGCCTTCTAGTCCGCCAGCCTGAAGAGCGCTTGGACGTCATGCCCTGGTGCCCCTGTTCTGGCTGTTCTGGGTCTTATAGAGCTTGAAGAGGCAGGAGTCTGAGCCATAAAGCTCCGGGGCATCTGCCTGAGGATAGCACCTGGCCACCAGGCTGGACAGGAGGTGGCCATCCTCAAGTGCCACCCACGTGTCACTCACATGGAACCTGTAGAGCCACCTGTGCACAGCTACTGCTGGTCACACCAACAGAAAGCGCTTTGCCTAACCCTTGCTGAACTGAAGGGGGCAGGGAGAGGAAGAAGGGGGATGTCCTCTGTTGACAGTAATACCCACTGCATTTCTTTCTTCTTCCTTTTAATTTTACTCGATTATGGTAATAGCACTTAACATGAGATCTACCCTCTTAATACATTTTCTAGTGTACACTATTGTTGGCTGTAGGTACATCATTGTGCATTTACTTTTTCACTTTGTGCTTATGTTTAGTGAGAAAATCTTCAGTATCCATATACTCTGTCTCTGCTGCAGGGAAAGTTTAATATTATGGAGCTCAGTTTAGCCTGTTTGCTGAGAGAAAGGAAGCCAGCCCGGAAGTGTGTTGTGGGAAGAAGTTGAGCAGGGTTAGGGTGGGGAAACAGGGCAGTTTCCCCAGTTTCTGTAAGCCAGTTCTCTACTTATTTACTTTGAAATATTCTGGGAACACTAACCCTTCTCCATGTTCACATGACACAATATAGTAATACAAACTATTTAAAGCTAAATACTGACAATTAGATTATTAGCTGCCGTGTGACTGCACCACCATGAATACAGATCACTGGTCACAGTGTTCACTATGTTTCACTTTCTTTTCTAAGTTTAGAAACAAACACTTCTTAGGGAAACTATTTATAAAACCAGCCTTACTTATTCAGAATTGACTATGAAACCAGATAGAACTTACACAGTGTTATATGCATGAATTTAATACATATTATGTTATATCCATGCATTTAACATGACAGGTAGAAATAAGAGGTAGTTCATAGAAATTACTCTTTAGGGTCATTTTTACAATATTACATGTTAGTTTTCAAGTTCTTCCCTTCTAAGGGATGGATTGGTGTTAATAGACTATAGACTTCCACCACCTTTTACCACCACAGATAATAGAGGTTTAGCAATATAATGACAAACAAGTGAGGAGATATGTTTGCAGTATCCATTTAAATGTTAGGAATTGTTGTTTTAAAAGAAATATTAGCTACACGTGTAGCTAATCAGTGCTTTGCAGCCCTCGAGGAGTGGACGTCTCAGGCGCGTTCTGGGCCCCAGTTTGGTTTGCTGCCGTGTCAGCCACGTGTTCAGTCTGTAGAAAAGGTGGTCTTTGTCAGACTGCAGGGACACCTCCAGCCAAAGCTGCTTTGGTTCCCAGAGAACGCCTGCATTTTTCTCCCTAGCCTCAGGGAACACAACAGTGACATTCTCTTCTGAAGGGGCACAGTGTGCAATAAATATGATTGAGATTTCTGGAACTGGGTTAGGGAAATGGAAACCCAGACCAGTGTGGGGAATCGGGCTGATGTTTCCATCTTTTTCAGATTTACATGAGCCCAGAGGTAATTCTATGCAGGGGCCACTCAACCAAAGCAGACATCTACAGCCTGGGGGCCACGCTCATCCACATGCAGACAGGCACCCCGCCCTGGGTGAAGCGCTACCCTCGCTCGGCCTACCCCTCCTACCTGTACATAGTAAGTGGGGACAGCCTGGGCTGGGGCTGGGGTGAGTTCCACCAGTTGCGGGCGGGGCAAGGGGCTGCCCTTCATCCTGTAACTCGGGGGCCCCAACCTATGGTGAGTTGTACAATTATTTCATTATATATTACCATGTAATAATAATAGAAATAAAGTACAATAAATGTAATGTACTTGAATCATCCTGAAACCATCCTCCACACCCCTCCACGCCCCGTCCATGGAAAAATATCTCCATGAAAACAGTCCCTGGTGCCAAACAGGGGACGTCTGCTCTAACATGATGGTGAGATGGTCACCCATGAGAGGCAGCTGCAAGTTCTTACCCGGTGCAAGGAAGCTCCATTCCTCCATTCTTACAAAGAAAATATTGCTATTTTAATAGTAACTTACTATTAACATCTGCATTGAGCATAAATTATATGCTATTCCTTTATACATGTAATAATAAAATACCACTCAGTAGCATAAATCTTTCACCCAAGGAACTTGTATATATTCTTTGAATACTTTTTTTTTTTAAAGATGTTAGATTATTGATCTTCATACCAGCTTGGCTTGCAGTGGAGCATGCAGCTCCTGATTTTATCACTGATGGATTCGGGAGCAGACATTTTAGCATGACTGCCTAGTGACCTTTGGACCATGGATAGGAAGCTGTCACTGCTATTCAGACCTAGCATGTATCTTCTACCGCATTAAACCAAAAGATGGGTTTCACTCAGTGTCCTTAGGAAATTGAAGGGAAGCTTGGTTAAGATTATAAACTGTATTTGCCGCAGGGCAAAGGGGTGGGAACAAATTAACACTGGTGCTAAGAGAGCTGGTTTATTGACAGATCCACAAGCAGGCGCCTCCACTGGAAGACATCGCAGATGACTGCAGTCCAGGCATGAGACAGCTGATAGAAGCCGCCCTGGAGAGGAGCCCCAGCCACCGCCCGAGAGCAGCAGACCTACTAAAACACGAAGCCCTGAACCCCCCCAGAGAGGACCAGCCACGTTGTCAGAGTCTGGACTCTGCCCTTTTTGAGCGCAAGAGGCTGCAGAGTAGGAAGGAGCTAGAACTTCCCGAGAACATCGCTGGTAGGGACACCCTGCTGTGCCCATGCCCTTTCTGTCCCTTCTTTCTCTGTCCTCATCAAAACTCTGATGTATTTCATAGTTCATAAAAGCACTTGGGGAAAAAGGAAATGATTTCTTGAGTACCATACATTGTTTAAGAAATTTTAGCAAGAATATTAACAAAAGTATTTAGAAAGAAAAAAATATTGGCTAATTTACCATCAAATAATAGCAGATTTTCAGTGCAAATTTAGGGAACACAGTCATTAGAAATTGCCTCTGACTTGCTTTGTTAAAACTTGCTTTATTGCAACATTTGGCTGCAAAAACAAATTGAGCATGACAGTTTTGCTGTTGGTAAAGCATGGGGCTTTGCTTGATTCACTTATGGTAAACCGCTCCAGTCCTTGTCTGGAAACATCATGGCCCTGCCCTGCACAGATAAAATACTGAGTTTGAAGCCAACTTGCATTTCTGTCTTCCTCTGATTAAAATCTCTTTGCTGGCTGTGAAACTTTCCCATTTAGGAAAGTTGCGTGCATTCCAGGAGCCTTGAACATGCATGGAGAAGGGTTTTCATTTTTTTAAAACTATCTGTGGCATTCTTAATCCATTTAGGTCCAACTCAGATGTCAAGCCTGGAACACTTGTTTGCATTTTTCTGCTGCTTCTCTGGCTTTTCTGTATTTAAAAAGAACCATCTGGGCTCTTGGAAAATATGTCAGGATTCCTAATTAATTTCTTGTCTTCATGGACTCCTGTTTGAACTCTTGGTCTTGTATGTCACATTACACAAACTTGCCCATAATGTTCAAAGACCAAGCTTTAGAACTTCAACACTGTTTCATTAGGCCCTAAAAGATTTTTTTGCAGGCAGAACATGTATTTATTATTTGACATCTTCCCTCATCTTCATTTTATATTTTTTCTATGTTTCCCTTTTCAGATGCTTCATGTACCGGAAGCACTGAGGAATCCGAGATGCTGAAGAGACAGCGTTCTCTCTACATAGACCTCGGCGCCCTGGCGGGCTATTTCAACCTGGTTCGGGGCCCCCCGACGCTGGAGTATGGCTGAACAGCGGCGCGCTTGCTCTGACCCGGCCAGCATTTGTCTCCTGGAAGCTGGTTCTGCTCACTCTGCCTGGCGGCTCTGTATAGTGAACTCTGCCATTTGTTAGGGGACGGTGTGGCCCCGACGATGCAGGAGTGCTACTCCAGGTGGCCCCTGTGTATTTCATTTGTGAAGCTACTGTGGTGTGGACCAGGTCTCGAGGCTCTCACTTCTCAGGTGGTGTGACTGCAAGGGACGAAGCGAGAGTGCACAGGAGGGTCCTTTCTGCTGGCTGATTCCATTCACCATGCACTGTGCTCAAAATTTTAAAAATACCAACCACAAGGATACTCTGTTAGCCAAAATTACTATTCTTGGTTCTTATTTAAGTATAGGATCTTCATTTAACTCAGAATAGTTGTTTTGTATATATTGGTGTATATTATATAACTCTTTGAGCCTTTGTTGTTAGATTCTGATGTAAACTGAATTTGTTATGTTTTGGGTGAATGGAACAACTTGAATATTGTACCAATATGCTGGACTAGTGTCTTAAAAATGGCTAACTGGTGAATTAGGAGTCATCTGACAGCAGGTCACTAGTGACAGTTTCTGTTATGTTCCTATGGAAACATTTTGTACTGTACATGCTATGCTTAAAACATTCAAAACGTGTTGTTTTTGAATGTGAATAAAACTGTGTAAACCACATAATTTCTGTACATCCCAAAGGATGAGAATGTGACTTTTAAGAAAAATAAAAACTTTTTGTAAATGATTGATGATGTTACTTTTGTAATTCTTATGATTCTATTTTCTTTTAAGCATTTGAATATTAAAATAGCATACTGTGTATGTTTTATATCAAATGCTTTCATGAATCTTTCATATAAATATATATTTAACATTGTAAAATATGTAAGTAGTCTTATTGAAAGTATGTTTTTACATTATGCTAATGAAACCCAACACTTTTGTCCAATGTGATTGGTCAAATCAACTTAATAAATTCAATATTTTGCCTTAATTCTTGTGGAGTGTGATTTCCAAATGGAACTGGGGGTGGGTTACGGGGGCTGGTATATAGGTCGTGCCACTATGGTAGAAGGCCAGAAGTGCGGGGAACTTTGCAAATCGTATGTCCTCTTCTATTGCTGTGTAAAGCCATTGCCGTCAGCTGGAGTGGGTTGTGTGCCCCTGGTTCATTGAAGTAGAAGAATAATTGTGAGCCATTGGTTTAGAATAAATGTTCTATTTTGCATCTTGTTTTTATACATTTATACTTCCCTTGAATATTTGCTTGCATGTTCTTTGCCTATCACCATTAATATTTGGCAAGCTGGCACTAACTTGCCTTTGTATAAGGTAGATTTAAATCCCATGCGCCGAGTCTAGGGAAAGCTGTCGAATGGGGGTGTGATGGGTGATCCATTTAGTGGATAGGATTAAACACTGTTATGTGAGCTACACAGCGTCTCTTGTGATCCTCACGGTATACACATGAAATATGCATTGTGACCTCTTTTTTTTCCAGAGAGGGAACGGAAGCATAATGAGAGTAGGTAACTTTATGCTCAAGTTCACAAAGCAAGCAGAGACAGAGTGGGTATTCGAACCCAGGCCCCTCTGACTCCAACACCCATGCTCTCCCTCCAGCGGCACAGCTCAGAAGTGAGAGTTCATCCTAAGCGAGAGACCCTTTCGCTGCAGAGAACGCCCAGTGCCCCAGGAGAGGGCGCAGGCAGATTTCCCACGGAGCCGCTGGCCTGGGGGCACAGGGCAGGTCCCTCGCTTACACAGGCCCTGCGTGGCCTTGCGTCTAACTTCACATCGCCCCAGATCAGGCTCCACAAAATCTGGGCCTACCCTGATAAAGATATACAATGATTTTTTTTTTTTTTTTTGACTCAGAGTCTCTCTCTGTCCCTTTGGCTAGAGTGCAGTGGTGTCATCATAGCTCACTGCAACCTCAAACTCCTGGGCTCAAGTAAGCGATCCTCCTGCCTCGGCCTCTGAGTAGCTGGGACTACAGGCGTGCGCCACAACGCCTGGCTAATCGTTTCTATTTTAAGTAGAGACGGGGTCTCACTCTTAGTAATGCTGGTCTCAAACTCCTGAGCTCAAATGATCCTCTCCTCGGCCTCCTGGAGTGCTAGGTTTGTTTACAGGTGTCAGCCACCGTGCCTGGCCACAGGTATACAACTTTTGACGATTTTCATGAAAAACTTATATAGTCAATATGAATTGAGTTCCATGTAATACATCCATTTGGAGGAAACTGTTCCTTTTAAATAAAGTGTGCCTGTCATGGGGGACCTGCGGATGTTTGCCGAGAGCTGGTCAGCAGTGGTGGTGGTCACGAGACCACAGAGAAGTGGTCACAGGAGACCACAAGGGGAAGTCGGGGCGGAGACCTGCACCGAGGACTTGCAGCGCTGTTCACCTGGGAGGCCAAGCGTTGCAGCCTGGGACGGGTCAGCAGAGAAGGAACCAGCTGCAGGGAAGCAAGGGCCCAAGTGGATTTCAAGGGAATGCGTCTCGCGTCCTCCTGAACAGAGCACTAGCACCCTTGGGCTAGCGTAGCTAGGACAGAATCATCAGTCCTGAAAGCAACTTCCACTCACCTTCACGGTTCCTGCTTCAGGTAGCAAGCCTCTGACTGTGCGGGGTGACGGGACGCATCGCTGAAGGCAGACAGGCCCTCCCAGCTGCAGCCTTAGAGTCGATCTTGTCTAAGCCCCTTGCTAGACAGATGGGTGGATGCACGCGCCTGCTGGAGGTCACAGGCTGACACTAGCACCTCGTCTTCGAGTCCCCGCCACTCCCCTGTATTTGCCTTGAGGTTTGTAAAGTAACCAGAAACAGCATGGAGACTGCCCGCCAGGAATCTGCTGGACCTAACAGGAATTTGCCCAGCCTTGGAGAGATGGTTTCCACCTGGGACCAGCCAGTGCATTTCTGTCCCTCCAGCTGTTTCCAGCTGATGGCTGCCGTGTCGCCAAGCACCCTAGTGGGACTTAAAATTGATTCTCTCAGTCTCCTGGGTTTCTCCCGGATGCAAGTTCACTGTGTACCAGTCACAAGAAATGTGGTCTTTTACTGGCAGCACATTTCTATAGTGTCACTCAATATGAAAGTCTGTGTTTTTTGGCCGGCCTGGGGGATTCTTTTCATAGGGCTGCAGTGTGGTTGGGAGTAGAGATTGCTTGGGGCCAAGCGCCCTGGGCAGCTGGGAGGGAGCGCGCCCAGCAGGAGTACAGGCCTATCAACGGACCGCTGGAGACCTGTGAGACCAACTCTAGGCAAAGAACTGTGCTGGCCCTCCAGGGACAGACGCAAGAGAATGTCCAGCCCTCTTACTTATCCAGTCCCCGCTGAAAGGAAGGACATTGCATTTGGAAATTGTTGGAATTGTTAAAACTTTGTTTTAATTTACATCCCCATCTGTCCCCAAAATGATTTTTGGCCAAGCATTTACTTGGCCAAAAGCGTACCATTTATCTATGAACTGGCTTTTAAATGTCGATCTAATCTCCAGTGCATACGAAAATGAGGAGTACGATAACATGATTTGGTCACCAACATCAGATTTCAAAAGCTTGCTTTGGGCCAGAGAGAGGAGAGCTAAAAAGTGGCTACCTGCCAAGCATTTCTGCACCAATCCGTACACACCCTTGTCAGGATGTGTGCTCGCCTCTCTCTGCTCACCTCTCTCTGGGAGGTTGTGCAGATTTGAGTGTGGCAAGAGGAGAATCATGTTCCTAACTCTGCTGGGCAAAGGCCCTCAGCCCTGAGAGCAGCTGCCACATCTCCAGTAGCCGGAACTAGGTCTCTAGACCTCTGCCCACGTTACCTACGTTTAACCTTGATGGGGGACATCTGTTTTGTCACCCTTGTGAATCAAAGTGAGAGACGACCACTCGGCCAGCACACAGAAGAGCAGAGCATGTGCCGCAGTAATTTTCAGTGCTGGGAAAGGTTCTGAGTACTTAGCCAAGTCTGAGACATCTGCTTCACTGCATATTACAGAACCAGAGGCGATGATAGCTTGCTGCGTGGCTGCCCGGGGTGAAATAGCTGGTTTAATGAGATCCTGTTAATTCTGGTGGTCGTACAAGGGAGGCCAACTGGAAATCACAGTCAGTGAGTCATTGGCTGAGAGCATGGCGTTCTCTCATCACGGCTGCACATGGAGCTGCCTGAGTTGGCCTAGCAATCAGATGGTCATGCAAGTGACACTAAAGATTAGGAGAGATATGGAATTGCCATACCAATGTTGGATCTTATGATCATCTTCTTTAATTTACTAATGCTAAATGTTCTCTATGAAACTTAATATAATTCAGCTTCACTTTTCCCATATGAACCAGAGAATTTCAGAGCATTTTCTTAGAACACATCTCCACAAGTGGCCCACTTAAAAATCCTAATAGGTTTGACTCTATTCAACCTAATTTACATTCTTTCAAGGGACAAAGGGAGATGAGAACAAAGACGAATATTTTCAGCAATAAAAGGGTTAATGGGGCTGGGTGCTGTGGCTCACCCTGTAATCCTAGCACCCTGGGAGGCCGAGGTAGGAGGATTGCTTGAGGTCAGCAGTTCAAGACCAGCCTGAGCAAGAGCGAGACCCCATCTCTACTCAAAATAGAAAGAAATTAGCTGGAAAACTAAAAATATATATAGAAATAATTAGCCGGGCATGGTGGTGCATGCCTGCAGTCCCAGCTACTTGGGAGGCTGAGGCAGGAGGATCGCTTGAGCCCAGGAGTTTGAGGTTGCTGTGAGCTAGGCTGACGCCACGGCACTTTACCCAGGGCGACAGAGTGAGACTTTGTCTCAAAAAAAAGAAAGGTTAATGGGCACTCCTGGAGGCTTGGAGCTAGGAGCGGAGTCGGCTTCTGGTTCAATTTGCTCTTTGCAGATGCACCAGTGAGAGCCCAGGGGACAGAGGTGAATGAGAGAGGCCACGGGTGACAACAGCTGGCACCAGTGAGGTCTCCTGCCACTCCGAGGCTCGTGTGAAAGGAAACAGCACAACCTCCACAGACACACACAGCTCCCCTCTTTCTGCCTTGGGGTTTCCGCTGACCGGAAATTTGGGTCTTACCAAAGTTTTGCCCCTAATAGGACAGAGAGCGGAGAGACTCACAGCCTAGGAGGCTCCCAAAACCTCTCACCGCTTCCCCGTGTGGACTTACCTGTGAGTCCTTGCCAGGGCCAGCAAGCAAGAAAGCACCAATTGTTTCTACCTTAATTAAGTTACCTTGGAAAGGAAGAGAAAGAACAAGGTAATTAATTTAGATTTTTCTCACTGAAACCGAAATTTCCTTTTTTGGTCTGGCTAGCAAGCAAGAGAGAACAGAAAGATCTGGCACGTGCTTTCCTCATTCACTGCTTCATCCTCTTTCTCTCCCTCTGGACACCCCCACCCACTCTAACTCCCCAGCTCTGCTCTGCCGAAGCGGTTGCTGCTGGCAAAGACAGTCTATGCATGCACAAATACACGTGATTATACGACACCCTTCTTTGTAAACAACAACAACAATAAGCATAATCTGTACATAGTTTTACATCTTGTTTTTTGACAGAGTATTTCCCAAGGATTACAGAAGTAAATTGCTCTTAACACAAGCAATCCCTTAGCATGAGTCTCACTTTGTACACAAAGCCATTTCTGCCACGAGATGGGAGGCTCTCAGTTAGCATTTCTTTCTTCCTCTGGAAATTGAGAAATGGAACAAGATGACCTTTCAACTTACTTCCAGACATTGATTCATTTTACAGGAAAGGAAATTGAGTGGCAATAAATTTGTCAATGTATCTAAGGTCCAAATTTAATAGTTTGCAGAGCAGAGATGAGAATCAAAGCCCTTGACTTCTAATCTCAGGATTTTGCCACCAGACCATACTGCTGTTTGCTACTGTGTCCTTTTTGGTGTCCGTGGCCTGAGACATCCCAGAGCAGAAGTTTATACTTATCTTAGCTTTTGGGTGTGGAGAATTGATGGGAATTATCTGGCTAGATGGATCAAGTTTTCTTTCTATGTAGCAAGAGACTGGAACCTGTCTCAAGTTGATGCCCTGAGATAGATGTAGATGGGTAAGAATAAGCCCTGGGGTAAGGGGCGGAGGGGAGAAGAGAGGCTATGCATGGAGGCAAAAATCAAGATGGTATTAAAGAACTGATGGTGTTTGGTGCAAGCAAATCCAGTCATGAGCTGCTCATTTAGGCTAGCGACGACGCAGAGTGCCGCTGTGCCAGCTGTGTGCCCAAGGACTGTGGGGCGCAGTCGTGGGTGGTGAGAGCGGCCTCACTGACGACCTACCTAAGAGACGACAATGAACTAACAGAAAGTAAGAGAAATAACCTCACAGCACATAATTGCCCCTTGGAAGAGGAAACTCACAGCACAACTGCCCCCTTTGTTTAATCGAAACACCTGTGGCCTAACTCGTTCTCTCTAAGAAAGCCGCTCCTCAGCCCGGAGGCGCCCGAGCCGACAGGAGGGCTGCGGACTCCCGCTCCAGCTCGGCCTCAGTTCCTCCCGGAACCAGCGTCCAGGGACTGGGCTAAGCTGGGCTCACGGAGGAAGGAGAATCAGGCAACTCCTGCGACAGCTTCGCACGCTCCCGCCATCAGCCTGCTGGGCAGAGGGGAGCTGGTTTACTCTTCACGGCCCCAGACAGCTCGTCCTCGGCGGCGGCGTTCCTCCTCGCCCGCTCTCTTCCCGCCGCTCTCTCTACCTCTCCATTTCTTTCCTTCTTTCTTGGAGAAATAAATGAAGTTCCACCTCTGTATACCCCTGACTCTGTGTGAGGACTCTTTCCGCACCTGTGTGCAAACTCCATGTCCTTTCAGGCAGACACGAAGCCGCCTTCCCGGAGCTGACCCCTCGGGACGCGAACTCCCTCCCACGCGCCGCGTTGTGGTGTCGGCGTGGCCGTCCCGTTTGGGACGAGCAGGGTCCCAGCAGCCGTGGATTCAGCAAGTGAGGCCAAGGTACCGAGAGCAGAGCTCTTCCAAACTCGCCTCGCTCAGGCCTTGGCAGCTGGGGGTGGGGGGCTGGTTGCCTTTGTTCTTTGCTTGGAGACTGAGGCCCAGGAAGAGGCGGCCAGAGTGGTCAGGCCTGGGCAGGGGGACTGTGCTGGGCACTCACAACGTTTGTTGAACCAGAGGTGGTCAAATCGTGGCTTGAGCCATTGTCATGGGTTTCATATTGCCAAGTAAGGGGCACCCACACAGGAAATAGAGACCGATATTCGTTGCATGTCTTATGTGTGACTGATACCGTGGCAGCCATTCTACACAGATTACAAACCAGGTTCTGAGACCCTGAGAGTTTGGGTGAGTGGTGGGAGGCCAGGCCAATGGTGCCTGGCAGACCTGAGAGCTGAACCTGGCTCCATCTGATTCCAAAACTTGTGCCCTTCCTATTAAATGCTGCGATTTCCCTGTGTCCCTGGAGGGAAGAGGAGAAAGAGATTTCCTACCAAAGCTTGTTAAGGTGAGAGTCCAAACCCTAGGACTCTTATATTATTCCTATTTCTAGAAATGAAGTTACTTGAACTATTATAATGTCAGGGACTGGAGCATACCTCTCTGACACAGCAGCACTGTATGGAATGCGGTCTTCACCACAGAGAGAGGGCAGTCTGCCTGGACAGTAAGACCAGGATCTACAAACACAGCAGCCAGGACGCGGGGGGCCAAGGGCAGGGCGAGCGGCGGGCTGGGGCAGCAGGCCTGCGGACTCGCGGCCTGCAAGGGTCTGCAGCAGGCTCAGCCTGGGCTTCCTAGAAAACAGCAGGACGCGAAGCTTAGGTGCCACTGCTCTTCGGAGATGCGATTCCAGGAAAGTGAGAGAAAGAGGAGCTGGCGGGGTAGAGCAGGTGGGGCAGCGGAGCAGAAAACACACGGCTGGCTGCCCGGCCACGCGGGCCATCTCTGGAGAGGCCACACAGAACACAGTGTCCGCAACAGCCCACGAAAGGGAAAGGGGAGGGTGAATCCCCTCCTGTCTCTCGCCGAGCGAGGTCTGCACATGAGCGTCCACCCTCCTGCCCTGCTGAGTGGTGTCGCCGCACACCGTGGGCGGTTTGCACCTGCTGTGCGCGGCACTCCGCCCAGAGCCATGAGTGGCGGCAGGGACCAGAGCCTCCTGGGGCAGCCAGGCCTGGGCAGCAGAGCTGCTGTGCCTCGCACCAGAGCAGGAGTGGTGGGGGCTGTGCTGTGCCGGGCACTCCCCTTGGTGGAGGTCTGGGGCTGTCGGTGGCGGCCACAGCGACCACCGTGGCCGTGGGTGGCGGTGTGGATAAGCAGCCAAGGGCACGGGAGAAAGGCGGGGTCAGGTGAACCCGAGCAGGTGAGTAAACTGTATCTGATACCGAGCGCCAAGGGAAATGAGAGGGGACATTCAAATTAGGGTAATTTTGGAAAAATCTATTCAGAAAGGCGCCCTATCTAGCGAGAGCAGCGTCGGGAACCGCAGGGGGAATCTGACCTTCCGGGCTAGTGGCAGCAGAAGTGCGGCCAACCCCAGGCTGGAGGATTCCGGGAGCGGAGTGATCGCTGGGTGGAAAGAGCGTTCCCGTAGAAGAGGCTACCTCGAGAGGGCGATGGCCTTGGTGAAGGGACTCCTCCAACCCCCAGGCAAGCGCGCAGAGGGTTCGAGGGTAAGATCTCCACCCAGAAGCCAGAGAGTAAGAGTCTACTGAGATGGCTGCTACACGTCAGCTTTTTGGGGCCCAGAGCTTTTTGGGGCAGGAAGGGGAGTGGATCTGGAGGGTGCATGGAAGTTATCCAGCACAGCGGCTCAGACGGCGTATAATCTAGGTCATTTTCACTGACTGAGAGATGGCGTAGTTTGCTGAAGGTGAGAGCACCAGGAGAGACCTTTGCCAGGGAGCAGGGTGGCTGGGACAGAAGAGTGTCACAGGCAAGGGAAGAAGGATGAGCCAACGCCCAGGGGCAGGATTGAGCAAGGCAAGCTTGTGGAGCCCCGACTTGGCCCAACAAAAGTTGAAGGATCGTGAGAGATATTGGTAAGTGGGTGGGGTCTTACTTTGAAGAGTTTTGAAATAAAGCAGGTCAGTTTCCCCTTGGTGTGGCAGGAAAAAGTTCGCTATTTAATGTTTTGAGATGAAAGCAGCATTAAGACCAGCCTTGGCAGAACAATAAACTAACCTCAGAAAAAAGAGAAATTGGACTCCAGGAGTCCACCTGGGAAGCTGTTAAGCTAACACAGAAATGCAGCAGTACACGCCTGGGTTTGGGAGGTGGTAGAGGATATAGTCATCGACGATTTCAAGAAAGAATTGGTAGGAATTGCGTATGGCTGGATGTGGGGGTGAGAGAGAAGAATGACACGGTCAGTCTTGGTGACTGAGGGGCAGCCATGGCTGTGACAGAGAGAGGGGCCCAGAAGCGCGCTGGGCCAGGGTGGAGGTGGGGGCTGGGTGACGAGGGGTTTGGGGTGTTGAGACTGGGAGACCCAGTACTTAATCGTCTCTTCTAAACTTGACATGTGCCACCAAGGCACATGTCCTGTAAAAAGGACAGCGCAGAAGCATCCGAGGGGAAGGCAACAGGGTTTGTCCTCTGGGGTGCAGGACACAAGGGTGCACCATCAACAGAGAATTCAAAACCAATATTGAAATCAACTAGAGTCGATTGCCTTTTGATTATTATCAGGCTCTGGTCAGTGACAAAATATTCCTTCCTGAAAAGAATCTTTTGTCAGTCTAAGTTCTAACCATGGCTATAATTTCTGCTGGCTTTTAATAACATATTTTAAATTCAAATTAGTACATGTCAACCCCTTATCCTTTAGTAAACATTGCATGGCAGGTAATTTAGAGAACTAGTTATAAAATTATCCCAATGGAGGCCAGGCAAGATGGCTCATGCCTGTAATCCTAGCACTCTGGGAGGCCAAGGCGGACAGATTGCTCAAGGTCAGGAGTTCGAGACCAGCCTGAGCAAGAGCGAGACCCCGTCTCTACTAAAAATAGAAAGAAATTAATTGGCCAACTAGACATATATAGAAAAAATTAGCCGGGCATGGTGGCGCACGCCTGTAGTCCCAGCTACTTGGGAGGCAGGAGGATCGCTTGAGCCCAGGAGTTTGAGGTTGTGGTGAGCTATGATGATGCCACTGCATTAAACCCAGGTGACAAAGCAAGACTTAGTCTGGAAAAAAAAAAAAGAAAGAAAAAAATAGTGAGAAATTTTATATCATCATTTTGACTTAATTCTGTTTTTAACCAAGCAAAACGTTTCTTTCTTTGGTTATAGAGCAGATATGTCATTAGCAAACAAACAAATTTTTTGGTGCTGGTAGAAATAAACATAAATCGCAATCTAGCTTTGAAGGGACATTTTGAAGGGACGTTTTACATAAAACGTAAACATCTTTAGGAAATAATTTTATTTCATACATATTACCAAAAAATTCAAAATGAATTTATTCGTCATCTGGGAAATGATGTTGAATTGGAAATAGTGGTAAGAGTTAAAAAAGCAAAATACACTGAAATTCTTTTTGATGAAACTCCTGGTATTTCATACAGTTATTAAATATTTGAAGTGATCAGATATGTCCATATTAAAGATGAACAAGTCACAACAGTCACTTTGGGGAATCTGTTCTGTTTCTGGGACGACGGGTGTGGAATGCGCCGGGGGGGGGGGGGGGGGGGGGGGGGGGGGGGGGGGGGGGGGGGGGGGGGGGGGGGGGGGGGTGCGGGCGACTGCGTGTGCCAGCGAGCGGGAGCCTCTGCTGCGGCCCAGCGGGGAGGCAGCCCAGCTGGCCAGGCCAGAGCGGTGTGCCCCGAAGGCCAAGGGAGCTGATCGAAGTTCTTCCTTGCCTTCAGCAAGTCATTCTCAGCACTTTGGCAGTTTTTTAGACATGCTTCTTCATGTGTGATATTTTGGGAACTATGGAAACATTTTGTTCATTTTTTATAGTCTCACCTCATCATTGAAAAATGCTGCAGAGTGTAGATAACAAATAAAAAACCATCCCAGACAAGAGGGCGTGCCCGGTATTAAGCTGTGTGTACCTCAAAGACTCAGTTTGAAAAATTAATCCCAAACTTTGAGGTTAGAGGATCACTTAGATTTTGCTCTCTGCTCTTTGTATTGTCCATGTTACATTTTTTTCCCCTGGAGAACGTTTTAGATAGGTTTATACAACACAAAATATCTGTAAGCAGCTGGAACTGGCCTTAAACAATGTATAGTAAGCACTGACCTTTAGAATTGTTCCTTGAAGGCTGGTGCATAGGAATGATGGAGATGACCTTTAACTCTGCCCTGCAAAATCTGTCACTTGTCAGTGAAATTTACACAGAAAATGAAATTACTTTGTGAAGAAGAATGCAGAGAAATGACAAAAGATGTGGGCTTATGTGGCCAGAAGAAACTCAAAGGGCCGTGTCTGGTGCCCCAGCAGGGGTGGTGGGGAACCTGCAGCCCCAAGGCCCTCCAGACCCTGAAGTGTGGCCCCACAACCAAATCCAAACTTCACAGAACAAATCCTGTAACAAAAGATTCAGTCAAAAGGCCGCACTTGATCCAGAAAGCCACATGTGGACACTCGTTCTAAAGAAATAGATCAAATAATATCAATGTTTACTTTCATTCTGCCATTGTTTTACCTGCCTTTTGCAGACAAAGAACAGCTTTGAAAGTTTGTATCAAACGGAGAAGAAACTATGATGAATTTTTTGGAGAAGTATTTGGAAGATAATGGAAGAATTTGAATGCAAATCCTTTTGAAAGTTGCTCAGCTCAATCTCAATGAAACAAAAAGATGGACAGTATTGCAATTTCTGGGATTTATTGTGAGATGAGATTTATGTGAATCTCTGCTAAACTATACTCCTTCCCTAATTATGTGTACATCTGTCATCTCATGTGAAGAAAACTTTTGAAGTTAAAACAATAAAAGGTGTTCTTCAATCAACTACAAGTGAAGAAAGGCAGATGAGTTTGAACATAGTGCCTATTGCACATGACTATGCAGACAAATTTTCAAAAAGCCATTCACAGATTTGCAGGAGTTACAGCTGGAAAAGAGGAACTAATTTATTATTTTTATTACAACAGGTAAACATACACAGATAATTCCCCCTTTTAAAGAAAACATTATGCAATTAAAATATTAATCATTTACCATTTTCTTTCTTGTACTGTATTATTTATTTGAATTTTGGGGTTTTTTACTGGCATGATTAGTATTGAAGTTCAGTAAAAGAACACTTTCATTACCTGTGCTTCTTTTCTGGCCATGACTATTGTTTATTTCATTTCATGATTATGACTAAAACTAATTTTGTCACATAGAGGAAAGGGATGTTAAAAAACGATCCACTCCAGGGGTTGGATATATTAGGTGTGCCACTGCAATAGAGTCTTCTTTGTTAGCTGTACAAAGAGGCCTTTTTTTGTTAAGGTATTTAGAAAATTGGATAGCTTCTTAATTCTTGATCAAGGTTTGAGCCTAGGCCTAGGACTTTGCTCCTACTTCATCTTATCCAGATCCTGGACAAAGCTCACACATAGTGGGGGCTTTAATAAATATTTCTTGAACAAATGAGTAAATAAGTGAGCAAAGGGAGGATGCATTACCTGGTAGTCTCCTTCAGCATAAAGGAACATGTGGATTCCTAACAGGACTTAGGAAGGATTTAAACACATACTAAAAACGTAGCAAGGAGGAGACTGATCACCAGCATAACACTCCCAGAAGATCTGTACAATTTGGCGTGGATTTGAAGATCTTGGCTGTACACAGCTTACTTAGCAAGAGATTATGCCCATGAGAACAGGGCGTTGCCTTAATAAATAAAATTCAATTTGAGAGGAAGGAAGCTAAGTGGTTAAGAAAATGGCAAAATAACAAGAAGAGTTGCAGTGAGTGGAAAACAGCACAGAGAAAGAGGAATGCCGCCTTCCCGAAACAGTTGTGGAGCAGCCAATGCATGATTTGGCTGTTTGGCACCCAAACTGGAGACATGAAGTTTGGTGATTTATGACACTGGTGTGAAGCTTAATTGAACTTTTAGTACAAATCTTTCATTGTGGGTCCATCACATCTGAACTAAAACAGCCCAGCTACTCAAGAAGGGTGGTATTTGCTTCCTTCCTCTTCTGCACTCCCTGGTGGTAATTAACAACTAAGCTGGGCTAACTAAAAAAAGGTCTGAGAAGAAGAGGAAGTGTTTGAAAATGCTTGGTGTGAGTTTTCAGTATGTTTTCGGTAACTGAGTGCTCTGTCTGTTCCTCACCGTGGGGCCTGGTGTTTTGACGCTATCCCAATGTGCCCTGCTAAATAGATCCGTTTGGGACTGGAATGGAGGCACGAAACACAAACTAGCATTGGAACAAACAAAAGATAGGGTTTATTCCATAGAGCAAGCCATTCAATTAGCATCCAAGAAGGGTTTTAGCTTGTACAGAGGGCGGCCGAAGAGACCATGATTACTGCGACATTGTTTATAATTATGAAATATTAGTAATGGCAGGGAAACAAGTGAATTCTGGTACATCCACTTATAGATTTTAGGTGATCAACAAAAACATCATGAAGAGTTAATAACTGTACAAAGGAGTTGACTCACACTCCATCCCCGTAGCTAGGGTTGTCTGATCGGCAAATCCGACAGTGCTGGTGAAGAAGTCTCCATCATTCTTATGACCAAATGCAAACTCAATACCTGGCCTACCTGGACTTTACTGTAGATTCGACCTTCAAAAACGCCCTTGACCTCGTCCCCTCTGCACTGCACACACTGTACCTAAAACAGTCCTTCCTTATTGCCCAAGTAACCCTGCTAAGTCTTCAGACGTTGGCTTGGCCCTAATGTCACTAGGAGAAGCCTTCCCTGACCACCTCCCTGCCACCAAGACCAGACTGGGGGCTACAGCACTTCGTGCTTTCTGCACAGGGTTGTAACTGCGTGATTTTGAGGCTCGACCACTAGCTCCACGACAGAAGAGCACTGTACCCCCAGGGCCTAATGCAGCCCTCCCCACACAAAAAATGCCCAGGATATATATATAATATATATTAATACATATATATATATATTTGAGACAGAGTCTTGCTCTGTCACCTGGGTAAAGTGCAGTGGCGTCATCATAGCTCACTGCAAGCTCAAACTCCTAGGCTCAAGCGATCCTCCTGCCTCAGCCTCCTGAGTAGCTGGGACTACAAGCTCGTGCTACCACTCCTGGCTAATTTTTCTACTTTTAGCAGAGACAAGGTCTGGCTCTTGCTCAGGCTGGTCTTGAACTCCTGACCTCAAGCAATCCTCCTGCCTCAGCCTCCCAGAGTGCCAGCATTACAGTGTGAGCCACAGCACCTGGCCCCCAGGGGATATTTGATGAAGAAATTTTAAAATCAAGTGAAAATGGAAGAATTGACAACTATATGTGTGATATAGTTACAAATTTTTGCTAAACCATACCATTTAGATAACAGAAAGAATATACTATTAATATGTAACAAAATGCTTATGTTTTAATTGCCACATTTCTATTGCAACTGTGTATCATTTTAACAGTGACAATGAATCATTTTGTTATTTTCAAAATGCAACAAAAAAGAGGCAACATCTGAATTCAATATGCAGCTGAGACTAGCATTCAACCATAGCGTCTGTGGCAGTGCTTTCATTAAAACAGTGCACATAGAAATAAAAGGCTGGAGTAATCTTTGGGCGGAGGGAAGTGACATTTCTGTAAACAACCCACAGGCCGGCCGCAGCAGAGCAGCAGGCTCAGAGTGAGAGGGGAAATAACGCGGCCAGTGACACCTGCTCCATGGGCAGGCACAGGCCACCCCTCTTGAGAGGCAAAGCCATGAGAGAGGTTTTAGGCAGGAAGGAGGGTGGAGGGTGAGAAGATGGATTGGTGGATCTGAAGAAATGGGAAGGAATGCTGAGGAAGTAGCTCCAATAGCGGAGGGGCAGCCGGGGCGCCAGGTGCAGACAGCCGGGGCTGGCCTGGCCCGGTTCAGGTCCGTGACGGGAAAGAGGGCGGCAGACAGAGGGGATCGGGGAAATCCAGCAAGGGCAGCGGTGGGCGTGTGTGTGAAGGGCACTTGGGCGGCCAGGCTCCAGGAAAGACCCCAAGAGCAATTCAAAGAAGGGTGCACGCAGCTTGGCAGAAAGGAGCATTAGAGTTTATCTGGAGAAAAGCTGGAGGTGTCAGGAATAAAGGTGTCAAAGGTGAAGGAAACTTGGGAGTTCAACTAAGATGAAGAAATCCGCCCACTTGGCGAAACTCAGCTGAAAGTCGCGTGCGTGACTAGGCGAGAGCCGGCGCCAGGGCAGGCCTGGAGGGCAGGTGAGGGGCGGGTGAGCAGGCGTTTGCTGTGCGGGAGGAGCGGGGTGGAGGCGAGTGCGGGGCGATCACTGGCTCATTCCAAGTAGGCTGGGGCCATTATGTCAGGACAACTTGTGAGGACTCTCTTTAAATAACAACAATAATAACAATTACAAAAGGGGGGGGGTGAGTTCGCTAACAGCGTGCTCGCAGGGGGAAGATGAGGATGGGTAAGGGATGGAGGTAGGGCCCTGGGTGGGACCAGTGTTGGGGAATCCACGGAACCCTTGATCCAGCAACTCCGTTCTTCTGGAAACTACCCTGCACTCCTATCTCAGGCTGTGACTGACCAGCTTAGGTATAGGTGGGGGTCAGGGCCAAGCTGGCCCTTGCCTGGAGTTTTGGGCTGGAGACCTGGTGCCATGGAGTCAGCTATCTTTGTATCAAATACACTGAGCCACACCAGATACTCACCAAGCACATCAGTTAAACAAAGTAAGTTCCTCCTTACCCAGGCGTCCACAATAAGTGCCAGAAGAGTGTGAGCTGAGAGTGCAACAGCAACCGCCCATGTACGGATGGCACTATGAACCTGTTTCCTGCAGGGGCCTAGCAGCCAAGTGGTTAGATCCCTCACCTGCATCCACGCAGTGCAGCTCATCCGTCGTCCAGACTGGATGTATGTTAGGACCTGCCATGCCCTCCCGGCCAAATGTGACCTCAAGGACTCCTGGTTGTCATGCCTAAAATTCACATCTAGGAAATGATGGAAATATACCCTAGGGTGCACACACACACACACACACACACACACACACACGGCACTAAGGTGCAAAAGTTGGAAGTTCAGGAACCCCATGTTCTGCCATGTGGGAAAGCTGCCCAGAAATGGGGGAAGATCTGCAGAGAAAGTTTGTGTGGCACTCAGATCTCTGGTCCCTGCTCTTCTTATTGTAAAAATTTTTCTTGGATCCATGATTCAATGAATTCCCCTTTTGGGCTGAACTTGCTTGAGTTGGGATTCTGTCTCTTGTCATCAAATCAGTATAGACAGGCTAATGAAATCACAGTGTGGACATTTGTCAAGAAGAATCTAGTTGGCAAATGAAGAGGGGCTCACACTCCACAGAAGAAGGGGGCTAGTGAGTGTACTTATGACCCACAAGTTCTTGCTCTTGGCTTTGGAAATGTCCTGGTGAATGTTGCCATAGGTACCAGTGGAAACCCTAAAAGAAAGACACTGAGATCGAGCTGGACAGTTGGTGCAAGGTGGAAAGGGAGGCAGAAAACCCCAGGAAGGGGTTTGGGGACCAGCAGCTGCTGTCTGAACTGCAACTCCAGTGGCTGTGACCATGAATATGTCTGCAAGTTTAACCACCCATTTAGGGAGCTTGTCATTTAAAGGAGGACTTTAAATGACTGATCAGCGGATCCAGTAGATGGTCAGAGGCAGGCAGTACATGTGGCTGGAGAGACCATGTGAGCATGCTATGCAGCAGGAGCAGTGCTGCAGTTTTGCAGGGCTAGGACATAAATGCATCTCCTAAACAAACATTATATGAAATTTCAGCAGTGTAGTAAATCATGCATCTGCAAACAGTGGGGTGACCAATAGACCCTATTTGGGACAGTTGTGGCTTATACCTACTATTCTGGCATAATTATTAATAGCACCCACTTTCACACTCAGAAGTGCCTGATTTGAATGGCAAATTCTGTGGTTCCTCTGGTGGACAGCTAACTTGATGTGTGTCACAGTTGGGTTCCCAGGTCCCCACATGGAATAGGAATGGTAACTTCTGCCCAAAGGAGTACAGGGAAGCCATGGGGAACAGCAAGAGGAGGGGACAAGGGCAGGGGTGGGTTTGGGAAAAAAGAGAAAAAAATGAAACTACTGTGCAGTATTGGTAGGGAAAAAGAGGAAGTTATCAGGGATACACCAAATGGTGTGGAAAAAAGCAGCCACCATGAGAAAACTGCTGAGGACAGAAGGGGTGGACCTGCCCGTGGGGTCTGGTAAGCTCATAACCACAGGATGTGTGTTCCCTGCACAAAAATGAGGATGACTCGGAGGATGCTGAAGTGTCACAGAGGGACACAGAGTGAGTCACAGAGGCAGAACCAGACTGGGCAGAATCCGGGACCCGAGTGGCTCACTGCAGGCAGTCGGTCAGCGTGTATCATGGCCGGGAGGACGTGTGCATGACAAACAAGCTCAGGCCAGCAAGGTTGAGTGGCCCGGCCAGCCCTGCAAGAAAGCTGTTGTTTTTAGGTTCTCCAAAGGATTCGTGTTTTTTACCCTGAGAAATTCAACGTCATTCATCAACCCTGATTGTGGGATAGACGTTGGATCCTAAAAGGATGAGATCAACCCCTCAGCTCAAGCAGATAAGAGAAGCGAGAGCGAGGGAGTGAAGGGGCTGGCCGCGCCCACGCGGCTGGAGTCGCGGAGCCCGTGCCCAGGGCGGTCCTCAGAGCCATCAGGGCGCATTGCAGAGAACACACAGTGCACCCCAGTAAATCCTCTTTTTGGAGATTAACCATGCACAGCAGAGCAGAAAAAGGCTTGAGAAACCTTACAGTGAAACATTAATTTAACCCAAGATTTCCTGAGCTTATTTGGCGATGGTACCCATTTTTTTCATGTCATGCAAAATTTCTCTTTGAGAGACACCTAAGAAGGCAGTCTGGAAATGGGATCTGTGTGGGCTGGGCGCTTAGCGCACACCAGTTCCTTGAGGTTGGGGCCCCTGCTTGTGTCCTGTTGAGGGCACTTACGCAGCACAGGCCTGAACCTTCTCTTTCGAGGAGAAGACACTGGATTCAACCTTCATACATCTTTTGCAGCAGACACTGATGGTGTGTCTATTGTGTGCAGGGACTGCACTGGGCACGGGGATGCTGCAGTGAGCAAGAACAGACCAGGCCCTGCCACTGTGAAGTTAATGAGAGAGACAGAAAATAAAGAATGACGTAAGCGAAGAAGCCACACACTGGCTTCACCGGTGAAGGGTGTGGCCTGTTTGAGGAAACGGCAGGAGAGGAGTCGGGAACTAGGGCAGGTGAAGCTCAGATCACCGAGGGCCGAGGCCCATGGGAAGAGCAGTGCGCCCACCTCGTCCACACCCGCCCGCTACCCCTCCTGCCAGGGACCCCTCGGCCTCGACTTCCCTGCTGAGCTCCTGCCTGATGCTCCACACAGGTCCAAAGGAACTTCCCATCTTTGCTCCCAAGTGGGCTCCTCTGCCCAGGTCTTGGGGACCTACCAACAACGCACCTCACCGCCAGCATTCGGGGCCATCCCAGACTCTCGCCACCTCCTGTGCCATCCCCGCAGGGCGTCCACCCCGCCCTCGCCTTGCCGGTTCCCTGCTCTCCTGCCTCCCTTCCCACCGCCCCGGGTGCCGGCCAGCATTGCCAGTGTGGCCTTTCTGAGCATGTCATTCCACGACTTAAATGCAACGGCTCTGCATCCTTTTAACATGAAATGCAAACTCCTTAACCCTGCACACAAAGTCCGCAACGACCTTGCCTCTGACCTTCCATCCTGGGACCCTGTTCGTGCCAGCAATCCTTAGAGCATCCAGCGTAGTGCAGCTTTCTCTTGCCTTACGAAGTCCATGTCCCCTGCCCAGAACGTCCTTCCCACCTTCCAGCCCCTCCTTGGCCTCATTCACCACCGTAAATTTGAGCCCGTTAGGAATTGGCTCAAGCATCAACTTCTGACACCTTAAGCCTGTCTCTGCGGCATGTGTTCCAACCGCTGTGAGACAAGGTCGCTTCATTCGGACCGTGCCCTGCCTGTCTCGCCCCTGCACGCGCTGCCGCGCCGAGCATACGAGATGTGTTCGACAACTTGATAAATAAATGAGCAGCTCAGAAATGAAGGGAGAAAAGGAACAGTATAAAATAGAAATATAGCACTGAGGCAGGGAAACGTAGAAAGGACATAAAAAGCAAAGCCGAGAGCTGCAAAGACAGAGACCCCAGGAGGCGGCGAAAGAGGGAGGTGAGACTAGGGCTGTGCACGTTCCGGGAGCTGAAGGCGCGGGCTGCAGGCCGGGAGAGCTCTCGAGGCTGCATGTGGTGAAAGGACGAAAGTCGTGGTTTATTGTGTTATGGGAATTTGAATGAAAACTGTTGGTGAGAACATTTTTGTCTGGTAGATTTAGTGAAGACAACATGCTCATTCCACATGTATCAAAATAGTTTAAAAGTCAAAAAGTGAACAAGAAAGTTCTATTTCCTCTGAAAGTACAAACCACTATGTACAGTTAAGGGGCTGTTACCGCATTGTATGACATGATCATTGTTGTGCTGTTATTTACAATTACAAATATTTGCAATCGTAAATAACATGTAGGGAAGTGACCTATATTCTAGTACTTTCTCTATAATGTGAGTACTTTCTAACCTCATTGTTCTGCTGACTTTCTGGAACTCCCGCCTGCAATAAAACTGCAAGCTGGAGTCAGACGCGCGGTGCTGAGGAGGGGTAGGGCCTGCTAATCTCCATGGCAAATGTCCCTTCTTGAAGGTGCATCTTGTTATGAACTTCATTGGGAATTTCTGGTCATTTCAGACATGAAATCTATCCTTTCATGGAGTGAAATTAAGTGAGGAGGAGTTAATAGGTAGAATCACTTGAGCGCCAGACGAGGAAGGAGGGAGTGCATATTTATTGGACACCTACAGAGTGACAGGCAAGGTTCTCCACGTCACTTTTCTCATTTAGTCTCTTTTCTTTGTCCTAGTTCACCCCCCACCCCAAGTCCAGGCCATGTGGGGAAGATGTTTGATGATTCAAGAACACAGACCCACGATCTCAGATTTCCCCTTTTGGAGGGAGAGCTATGTGCCATAGGACGAGGCTACTCCCAGGCAAATCTGGGATGAAGAACAAGGTTTTCCCCTTTGAGGCACCATCTCCCCTCTCATCTCACCTTCATTCTCACTCATCTGCCTGCTGCTTGGTTTGTAAAGTATCAGGGAGTGAGGGTGGTACATTTCCTAAGAATACTTTCCATTTGAATGCAAACTGGAGCTCGGGCAGTGCTTAGCTAGGGGGGAAATTATAGACAGCAAAATTTCAGGTAGTGTAGGGAGGAGTTTTCTCTGGGAAGAATGGAGGAACAGTTATCCTTCTCAAGTCCTCCAAAGCACACTGTCTAGGAGACTGCATGCTCCACCCATCTGTAAAGTTGGTACCAGGTGAAGGAGATGCTCCTCTTGTCTTTTTGCATCTCAGACCACCACCAGCATTAACACGCATCAGTTAAAAGCAGATTCCAGGCACCTAGAGGGCACTTGGCTGGTCCTGTGTTGCTCTCCAGAGTTTTATGAATTTCCCTTTTCTTCATCTTCCTTACTGGTATATGTTCTCAAATTTCCCCACAGTATAAAATATTGAACTTGAGTTTCTATAGACTGAGTGCTTAAGTCTCTCTCCCATCCAAATTTATATGTTGAAACTGAATCCCCAGTGCAATGGTGTTTGGAGGCGGGGTTTTGGAATGTGATCAGGTCATGATAGTGAAGCCCTAAGAAGCTGGATGTCTATGGACCAGGGAACGGGCCCCGCCATACACCAAATCTGCTGCAGCCTTGATCTTGGATTTCCCAGTCTCCAGAACTGTGAGAAATAAATATTTCTTTATAAGCCACCCAATCTATGGTGCTTTGCTATTGCAGCCCAAACAGACTCAGACAGTGGCATACCTTGGGAAGTTTTGCTTGGTTAGCCAAGGTACATAAAAACGTCCCTGAGACAGTTGAACTCTGGACTCTGAGTTGAGGAAGATGCTCTGAGCCCATTAGGCCAAGAATGCAAACACATCACTCCCTTGCCTTGAAATATTTGTTTGTATATTTGAGAGCTGTAAGTTTATAAGGACATGAGCTTCTGGATTTTTATCAAATGTTGTTCAAAGTTTTACTGCCCGAAAAGGTAAAATTCCATTTTAAATGGAAAGAAGAAAAGCAGGAGGAGACCAGCTTTCTGCCACCTGATGTGAACCGTCCAGTTGGCCGAAGGTGACAGTGGGTCCCAGCCAGAATCACCACGGGGCGGCTCTGGAATGAGTGCCCAGGGGAATCACTCTAGCGTGCAGGGCTGTTCCCAGAGCCAGAAATAGAAATTTCCCCGCACTTGCGCTGACCACTGTTTACCTGTTTGAATGCACTCTAAGCGCCTTGACCTAACCACTTCCTTCCACCCTTCCCTTGTTTTCCCTGCCAATCTCAAAATATTACAGTATTAACAGCCAAGCCTTTGGAGAAATGAGATATCTTAATCTAAAAAGTGCTAATTTGAAACTGTTGCATTTATAATTAGCTATTTAGAACTAATAGCCATTTAGAACTTTAATAAATAGAAGAGTTTAACATCATTTGGGGGTTCTTGTGGCAATAAAAGCCCGAACAATGAATTGACAATGTGCTATAAGGTAAAAGGATCATTGAATTTCAAAGCAGAAAGAAACCTTAGATAGGATCTAGTAGAAGTCTGTTAATTCAGAGCTGTACAGACAGTCTTCTAAGAAAAGCCGATGGTCTAAAAGACCCAGGGCTACCAAGAATCAAAACCAGAACAAGAGTGTAGGTTCTTCTGACTATGAGCCCAGACCTATTTCTATTACAATGTGGCTCAAAAGAATCTGAAGAAAAGCCCATTATGTCCTGGTGTAGACTGGGAGAAGGAGGGTGGATGGATTTAAATTACAGGTACTTAGGCCGGGCGCGGTGGCTCACGCCTGTAATCCTAGTATTCTGGGAGGCCAAGGCAGGAGGACTGCTTGAGCTCAGGAGTTCAAGATGAGCCTGAGCAAGAGCGAGACCCCATCTCTTCAAAAAATAGAAAAATTAGCCAGGCATGGTGACACATGCCTCCCAGCAGCTACTCGGGAGGCCGAGGCAGGAGGATTGCTTGAGCCCAGAAGTTAGAGGTTGCTGTGAGCTATGATGGTGCCACTGCACTCTAGCCCAGGCAACAGAGCAAGACCCTGTGCAAAAAATAAATAAATAAAAATAAATATATATGTATGTATTTTCGAAAGTGAGATATAAGAAGTTTAAGCTAGATTAGTAAGTAATAAGAAACTATGAAGCTTTTAACCTGGTGGCTTTATCGTCAAACTTCAACAAAATACTTGAGTGGAAGCCCATCAGGCCAGAGAATAAGACAAACACGACCATCCAGACGTGGGTGTGGCGCCCAGAGAGCGGCGGGCCACGGTCCCCCTTGTCTAGGACACGCTGATGCTCAAGTGCAGAATCTTTGAGAGAACTCCGATAGATTTGAACAAAATGACACAATTGGAAGACAACATGCTATAGAACAAATAATCACAACCTTAGGAATTAGAGAAATCTGGATCCAGATTTGCAGGATACAGTGGGACCTTAAACTCCCTGAATCTTAAATTCCTCCCTTAAAAAGTGGAGTTAAGAGTATTTACTCCATGGGAGTGAAGATAACATGGGATAATGCATGTAAAGTTACTGCATATAGTAAAAGTCAATGTGAGCTAATGCTCTACTCTTTTAACATTTTAAGGCATAGAATCAAAGGAGAGATCGGAAGGAGGAAGCCAACAGAAACACATTGTTATCGAGTGCAGCCAGTGGAACAGCTAGGAGGAGACGAAATAAGACAGGCAGGGCCAGGGTATTAACACAAAGGAGGTAAGAACACAACTCTTACGGTAATTTTCCTTAATTTATTTCCCTTGCTAGAAATCAGTCTTGGTTATGTTCCAATCTAGACCACATTACATTAGGCTTTATATGGTGCCTAATCTATGGGGTCTAGATAGGTCAAGGTTGGCTTCAGACTTGAAAAAATTAGGCCTATTTCCTTATTTATAAAAGCTGTGATTTTGCTTATCATAAGAGAATAAGAACATGCACTTGAAATCCATTTTTAAATTAATGCATTAAGTTAAAGCATTTTTAAGTTAATGAAAATACTTGAGAAAGCTTTGTGATCTTAAAGAATCCATTTATTAAGGAAAGAAAAGAAGAAAGGAAGAAGGAGCAAAAGAAAGAAGGAACAAAGGTATAAAAGAAGGAACAAAGGTAAAAAGGAAGGAACAAAGGTAAGAAAGAAGGAAAGATGGAAACATTGACCAACGTTCATTTTTTTCTTGTAGAGTTAATGAGGTCGCCAAATGGGAAACAATGGGGGGAACCCCAGGGAGAGAACCAGGAGGCTGATGTGG
>VSMD01042041.1:0-34599 GCA_008750895.1 Mirza zaza
TGTAATCAAATGCATGAAAAATACATTCTTCCAGATTTATGGGTATGTTCTCTAAGTCATAATTTAACCAATTGCTTTAATTGGCTTCTTGAATAAAGTAGAATATAAAGTCAACAAAATGATAAGTACCCATGATCTATTATCCTCTACTAAAATAATTAATGAAACACTATCAAAATTCCCTACCAAAATATCTATGACATAAATTATGCTTTAGAGGATGAGGACATTTAGGAACTAAGGAAACTTAGTGCCTTAAAAATGTAGTTATATAGATAGAATGAACAATATTTAATGGCATAACAAAGTGATGATAATCAACAATAAACCAAGGTATACTTTAAAATAACTAAAACAGTGGAATTCAAATGTTCTTATCACAAAGAAATGACAAATGCCTGATGTGATGGATAACAGAATTACCCTGATTTGATTAATTCACATGGCATGCCTGTATCAAAACATCACATATACCCTATAAAGATATACAACTATTACGTACCTGTAATAATTAAAAATGAAAAATGAAAAGGAAACATTCTGTCTTTCTTGGTAAAAGAAACAACTTACGTTGTAGTTTATAAATATGTATTTAATTCCTAACAAGGCAACTGAGTCATACATAATAAAGAAAACATATTGAGATTAAAATTTCTTCTAAAATTAATTTAATTTTAATATTAAAAAGAAGAATACCTGTTTTGATCTTATTGGTGTTTTATAAAAATAAATTCATAGGATGAATTCATGAATATAAATCCATGTATAATGTAAATCCATATAAACTCTACAGTAATGGATTGTCAACCAGCCGACAACAGAAAAATGTTAATGATAAATGTTAACATAAATATCAACTTCCTGATGCTAGGTCCAGAGTTAGATAATTTTGTTATTAAAAATATGAAAGGATAAACAAATTTTAAAAAAGATTTTAATTAATTTATAAGATAGGGATATATAGTGGAAGTTTACATAATATATTACAAAGTAAAGAAATCAAAGAAATACATTTTACAGTGATGAAAGGATAATAAATTGAAGTAAAACATATGGAATTACAATGTAAAACTTCTGTAGAAAAATAATCAAAAGCATGATATAAGTGGTATGAGTTGTTTGAAAAAAAGTATAATTTATTAAAATCTACAAAGAGTGCTGCTGAATTGTAAATTAAATGAGTGAGCATTGTACTGTGGCACCAGGAAACATCAATATATGTGTGACTCAGTATTCAGAGTTTGTATCTCATTACAGAAGTCATTTCTATTTCTTCTCAAGTGCTCCTGGTGAGAACTAAATTACATATTTTTAAAAATAGGAACCAGTTATGATCATGAAATATAAACAGCATTAACAGCTTTAAGAGAAATGAATCTAAAAAGTTGACCTCCTAGAGGTAGAAAGTAGAATGGTGGTTATCAGAGGCTGAGGTGGTTGGGGGAAGGAGAGATGGAGATGGTGGTCAAAAGACATATAATTTCAGTTAGATAGGAGGAATAAGTTCAAAAGACCTATTGCACAGGATGGTGATTATAGTTAATGATATACTGTATTCTTGAAAAATGCAAACAGAGTGAATGTTAAGTGTTCTCACATGAAAAACAATAACCATGTGAAGTAATTCATTTGTTACTTAGGTGGATTTAACTATTTCACAATGTATGTATACTTCAAATCATCATGTTGTACATGATAAATACATACAGTGCTGTCAATTTTTAAAAATTAAAAAAATAAATGCATAGCACAGAAACTTGGATGAAAATGATGCAGAAATATTACTATAGTCTTAAAAGATTACTAATCTTGTCTGAGCAAAAATCTTTACAGTAACATTATTGGATGTTTAAAAATGATATGTATTTCAATATTTGATTTAAATATTTTTACCATAACAAAATAAGTACAGATTATCTCCTCATTTATAATTTACTTGAACACTAAACAAAATTTTGAGGTAACCCCAAATATTCATTTTTATGGGTCAATTTGGAAGCAATTATACAAGTTAGAAAGAAATAATCCTGCAAATTTACACAGTTTGAGGAAGTATAAACAAACCATCAGAGGGAAATCTTGAATGATGTGGCTTTCTTACACTCTCATATTTGTTCATTGTAGAGTTTGACTAGAGCATGTAAATATATATTTTCCCATTGTAATCTATTCATCGAAATTTACTGATTCAAGATGTTAGCTAATCTCTTACTCTGCCTTTAGGTTATCTTTTCCATTATTAGTTTATTAGTAGTTACCAGTGCAATAGAGAAAAGTCAATGCTCAAAGAAACTGCTAATTCAGATATGGTGTAATTCTTGTTAGAATGTCAAGGAATAACTGCATTTTCTTCCTCCACAGAAGCACAAACAAGTATGAATTTAATATAATTTCATTTTAGTCTTTACTGTTTCTTTCTCAAGCAATATTATTTAATAAATTTAAAATATCCGACTACACATCTAATTACTCCATTTTCAGACATGACTTTGTCAGAAATACCAAAATTGGCAAAATTTATTTTATAAGGAGCATTCCAACTCACAGCCCCAAAATAAGTTTGAATTAATACTCTAATTGAAGATTTTCGACAGGTTTGGAATATATCAAAATTTATTTCATCAAAAACTTAGCACAAACCATTTAGAGTATTTTTTTTTCAAGTTCTGAAATTAAAATTTGGAAGTTAAATTAACAGTAAATATTTATTAAATTATTATAGCTACACTTCCTTTTTCCCTCTGAGTACAAAACATTTTTCCAAGGTATATTTATGACAAGATTTGATCAAGATAAAAGGAAGATTACTTCCCATATGTACATGTTAGTGTTGATTGATTAGTACTAATTTAATGTTGAGTCCATGTGGCATCTGTTTCTCTACTCTTGTGATACTTCTTTTAGAAAACTGGGCTCCAGCTCCATCCAGAATAATACAAGAGGTAGTTCACCATTTTTTACGGCTGACTAGTACTACATAGTATACCTGTACCCTATTTTATTAACCCACTCATGGATTGATGGGCACTTGAGTTGTTTCCACATCTTTGCAATTGTGAATTGTGCAGCTATAAATATTCGAGTGCAGATGTCTTTTTTGTAAAATGTGTTTTTTTCCTTTGGGTAGATACCCAGTAGTGGGATTGCTGGATCATACGGTAGTTCTACTTTTAGTTCTTCGAGGTATCTCCAAATTACTTTCCATAGAGTTTGTACTAGTTTGTAGTGCTACCAGCAGTGTATGAGTGTTCCCATCTCTGCATCCACACCAACATTTTTTGTTTTGGGAATTTTTGATAAAATTCATTCTCACTAGAGTTAATTGATATCTCATTGTGGTTTTGATTTGCATTTCCTCAGGGAAAGACAATTTATGTAACCAAAGTATTAGTACCATTGTAATACTCTGACAATAAAAATAAAACATAAAATAAAATAAAAACCAAAAAAAAGCAGACAATAAGAACTGTTGACAAAAATGTTGACAAACTTATACACTGCTTGTGGAAGTGTAAAATTGTTCAGCTACTGTGGAAAACATTTTGGTAGTTCCTTAAAAAGTAAAACAGAATTATCACGGCATCATGATTTTACTCTTAGGTATACTGAAAAGAGTTGAAAACTGGTATTCAAACAAGCACATATATAAACATATTTTTAGTAGCAGCAACTTTAGGGCAGCAAAGAGGTAGAAAGAGCCCAAAGGCCATCATGTATGAATTTAAAAAACATGCCCCAAAGTTAATATCTTGTGTTATTTCATTTATATGAAATATCCAGGATAGATAAACTGATACAGACAGAATGTATTCGGTGGTTGCCAGGATCTAGTGAAAGAAGGGGTTGGGAAGAAACTGCTTAATGGATAAAGTGTTTTGCTTTGGAGTAACAGAAATGTTTCGAAACTAGTAAATTTATAATGTTGTGAAACTATGGTTGCAAACATTATGAGTATACTAAATGCCACTGAATTTTTCACTTTAAAATAGTCAATTTTATGTTATGTGAATTTCACTTTAATAACATATTTTTAAAAACTGATGGATCTGATTTTCTGGATAGCAATATTGAATTTATTGGTATATACATTGAATAAATCTCCTAAAATAAGTAAAACATAGGATATGAACTTTATAAATTATAAATTTGTGATTATATAAAAATATATATTATTTAAATCCTAAAAAAACAAAAAAATATGAAAGGAAGATGACTTCAGTCCCATTTTCAGGGGTAAATAGAAGTGAACTGTCCTAAATGTAAAAAGCTATTTTTCAACCAAAATAGAAAAAGATTAGATCAGACCACCTGTAACCATTATCTGTAGCTAACAAAATAGCACTGGTGAGAGAACAAAATTAGTTCATTTTCTTCTTGAGAACAAGGTATATTTGCCAGAGAAGTTTTGTTGTTTCTCTCCCTCTTACTGACATGAAGCAATAATAACCCAGAGTCTCCCCAGTTCCTGAGTCACTCCCTGTTACTAAGGATAGACACTAAAGGAAAATGTACTTCTTTCTGATTCGTAAGTTTCCCCCATTCAATGCATTGTTACTAAAAGGGAATTTTTAAAATAAGTAGCATAACTAAGAAATATATTTATTCTTCAATTGCAAGTTTGTATGTTTAAATATACACAGATGATATATATATGTTTACATGTACTTGTATGTACATGTATGCATATTTATTCTTGTGTATTATATAAAATAAAGATTTTTATGGATGCAATTTGAAAAGACATAATTTATACATATATTGATTAATTGTCTACCTACATTTATACATGACTGAATTGATATATTGAATATATAAAATAATGTACATACTTTGAAGTGTATCAAATATTTGGCCCCTTTAATATTGTTTGATAGCAAATACAATCATGATTTTAAAAATACAAGTTTTGAAAAAATTCTAATTTTTCCATTAGCATACAAATTTAGAAGGGAAATTTTTTTACTTTTGTGTAATGTTAGAGAAGTAATTTCACATTTCTGAGTATCATTTTCCTCATATCTAAAATCAGTATATTGCAACATTTGCTTTCTGTGATTGCCTCTAAAATATAGTTCTCTAATTTTATGATTCAGTGAATTATTTAAACATAATACTTATCATCCACATTGATGTTCTTTGTCCTTCGAATTCAAATTTTCCTTTATCCAATTAGGATTTATTGAACATCTATCACGTGTCAGTCGATGCTAGACAGAGAAGAGAAAAATATGCTAAATTTAATTTATCAACATGTAATATACAATTAAATTATTAAAATAATATATTTTGGAGCAACCTTAAAAATCACCACAGGTAGTGTTTATTGCAGTAAAAATAGATAACCTGAGTCAGACAGGATGCTAGAAAATTGAAAAAAATTGTAAATAGTTCATTTTTTTTCCCAAACATCTCTACCATTCCCCTCTCTCTCTGCAGCCCCTGTATTCACTAGTCTACTGCTTCTATGAGTTTGACCTTTTTAGATTCCATATATAAGTGAAATCATGTGGTGTTCGTTTCTGTGCGGGGCTTATTTCACTTAACATAATGTCCTCAAGGTTCATTAAATTATACATAGTTCTTAGTGAAGAATGGATGCTCTCATATTTCATAAGATTTTCTTTTATATTAAGGTGCTCACTATATTTTGTTTTGGTAACACATATATACTCATTTAATCACAAATGTATATTCACTTAATAGAAGTTTAATAAATAAAAAAAGGATCATAAAAACCATAATATTACTGTTTGTATTTTGTTACATTTACACATCTTTTATCTATGCACTTTATATATTATTTTAGACTTTATTTAGCATTATATTATAAGCAATTTTCAAGTTCATTTTTTCAAAATCATAATTTAAATTGCTTTCACAATATGCCACATAAGACACATGTAACAGTTTTTGTATTTTCAATGTAATAAGTTTATTCCCTTTTTAAAATGATAGAAGACTAAAAATAAATAGTATTTTATTCAAATTTTTATTTATACTTGGAAATGTAATTTTTATGAAAACCACTTAGAATCCCAGAGATGTAATTTTTTGTTGTTGTTAAACTTTTGGTTATCAAAATAATGAGATAATAATGTTTAGAATAATTCTTTGTTCTCATTACTCATTATTTGCTATTAATATATTTCATTTATTAAACATCTCCTTAGATGTAGGTGAAACTACCTCATGATAGCTAAAAGTTTATGTCTGTGTAACTTGCAATTTCATTCTTAAGTCATATGACTTGATCAATTTTTGTAATCTACAATTCTTACTGAAAAATATCACCAAATTATTTTTACAAAAACACAAAATGCATTTGAGTGTTTGATGTATTTCTTCAAACATATTCAGTGGTTTCCCATTTATTAATAATAGAGCAGGAAATATGACTCTTCTAAGTGATATTAAAAATGCTGTCTCACTGCTTGCTTGGTTACCTTTCCTAATATATTTTCATGGATTTCTCCAATAAGAAAATTACATTACATCTACAGGGACCAAAGAATTATATGACTACATATCTATGTTCTTTGTACTACTCTCCTACTAATTTGAATTCCACTTTTCTGCCCAATTGTTGGGAGTCAATCAGTGACTCACCAGGCAACACAGCCTTTTCTTATCAGAATTCCTATAGCATTCACTGACAAAACTACATATTTAATGCCTACTTACATTAAAATTCTTTTTAGTTTTTTAGTAAAATTTTAGTTACATTTTTTACAAACTAACCCAAATCAAATTCATTGGAAAAGAAAGTTTTATAAAGCCTTAATTCTTTGTGGTACCATAGCATGTAGTACTACATAACATACAGTAGATACTTGATAAAACAATTTTTAACTGACTCAGTAATTGTTTACTTAACTTATATAAAAGGATTTTTTTATAATTACAAAATGATGCAGAATATAAAGAATATTACATAATAGTATGAAGAAATATAACTTTACTTTTGTTCCCAATTAGTATCTCAGGTAGTTCCCATAATTTTTATTCCCTACGTGAATGGATCCATATAAAATTAATTGAAGACACTCTTAGAAAGTTTTATTTTTGAAGACACCAATGGATATAGAAAAAGCTCTGAAATTGCTACAAAAGAGCCCTTTTTAAAAACTAATCTCTGCCATTTATAAGCCAGTGATTCAACTCACCCCATTGAGACTATTTTACTATCTGTGTAAAAGAATATCCTGCCCATTTGTCATGATTGTTCTGGAAACCAATAGAATAATGAATATTACAATGCTTTGAAAGTTATAAAATATCTATTAAAATAAACCAACACTTTTCCTTGTACTTGGTTTTCTATCATGTTCAAGATTATTCTCCACATTTCTAATAATACATATAATAATTGGACATATTTGTGTTCATAATAGACAAATTCTCAGAGAAGATGACCAAAATAATCCACCATAATATTACAGCTTGTATTTTAAACTGACTATCCCATTGATTCCAGATACTGGGAAAAGTAGCATCATGAATTTCTGATCTTCACTGATAAAACAACACTATAAAACAACAATATCAAAAGATAAGAAAATGAATCACATCCAGGATTTCTTTCTATGTAAAAAATGCTAAAAAGAGTCATAAATGCTATTATTCCCATTCAAATGTGATTTATAAATGAGTTGAATTAAAAATGAAATACAATGAAATTAGAAGAGAGCATCTGTGTCAGTTTTATTACACAGGACCATTAGTCAGTGATAATAAAGTAAAATGGCCACTAACCATACTTGAATATGGTTTTGGGCATATAATAATAGATAACAATACGATAATTTGGAAGATTTAAACAGAGGAATCTTCTTATGAGAGCTGTGGAAGTTCAAATAGGAGGGGCAAAGAGGTAAAGTCCCTAGCATCTTTTCATCCCCTATGTTAGGAAAATAAAAGGGACCAAATTGTAATATGACATATAATTATGAATTTGCATTATAAACTTCTGGGAAATTTACAAATGGCAGAGAAAGTCAAAGTCTCTTTCAAAAATTGTCTTCTTATACTCCAATTACCTTGATTTGATTAATACATATTTCATGCCTATTTCAAAACATCACATGTACTACATATATATATATATACACACACACACACGTATTATATATCCATAACTTTTTAAAAAAAAATTTAAAATGGTCTTCTAGATGCCTTAGTATTTTCTGTCATTACTATGAAAATCACCAATCTGATAACGTGATCTTGAAATATAAAGTAACTCCCAGTCATTTCCTCTATTTAAGCAGTAACAGTTAATGCTGAAAGTGAACATAAACTGGAACATATCAGGTATTCATAAATATTTGTGAAATAAAATAAATAAATTTATTATTTAATTATGGTTGAGTTTCTACCATAAGACTGATATTTGCTGCCTAATAGCAATAATCAAATGTAATTTAAAAAATAATCACTCTAGCATGAAAATTAGATACTTGATATTCTGTTGAAAATAATTTTCTTAGAAACGTTACCAACAATTTAGAAGATCTTCTACCTCTCCAGTTAGCCTCTAATAACTCTAAATTGGCATTTGCTAACAAAAACTTGTCATTTAGACTTGAATAAAAGAACATCTATGATCATATTTTCTACAAAGTAAAGAATTCCAGAATGTAGCAAAAATAACATGTTTTCATTTTTTTCTTTTTATAAATGTTAACATTAGAAGGAGTCGCATGTTGCTGTAATGGAGTGTCTAGCCTATGATTTTCAAACAGCTGTGGCTTCCTGAAAATCGACTTTCAAAAATTAGGATATTTAATTGATCCAATTTTGCTGAAAAAAATATGCTATCTAGCTTAGATCTGGATTAGCATTTGCATGTCTTCAAATCTATGATAGGATGACCTCAGGACAGACATCTGTTTGGATGACTTGGATGAGTTCACATACAATCATCTGTTCATGGAAGAGTAGCCTCATCAAAATTGATCAGGAACTTTGATTAGAGTCATGAGGGTACAGATTTTATCAGTACTGATGTACTTGCCCATTATGTTACACTGAAATAAAAGCAGAAAAAAACTGTAGGTTCAAAGGTCTATCAATTAATGGTATAATAGCTGAAAAAGTCTAAATCCTATAAATTACAGAAAGTTTAACTTCAATATAAATGTTGGCCAAAATTAATGCACAATTGAAATCTAATGCTCAGATTTTGAATAAATATCTCTAAGAAATCTATAACTAAAGTAATAAGTAATAAGCTATGAACAACAGCAAACTTCTGATTATATAAAGATGCTAATTATGACTTATGTTAAAAGAATGGGGAAAAAACAAGAACATGTGCAGCATGGTGACTATAGTCAATAATAATGTATTGTATACTTGAAAATTGTTAAAAAAGGAGATTTTAAATATTCTCATGACAGTAAAACAAGTAGGTGAAGTGATATATATGTTAATTAGCTTGATTTCATCATTTCACAAGTATACACGTATCGAAACACAATTATTTATTATAAATATTCATAATTTTTCATTTATAAATTAGAAATATTAATTTAAATAAATAAATACATAAATTGAAAGCAAGTTGAACCGCTGTGATTGAGAAACCAAAACAGCATAAACTCTACCATTTTGTCAACAATAATAAATTAAAAAGGTACAGGTGACCTGCCAGGCAATCATCAATATTTTAAATTTTCCAAGGAATGCTACAATCATAAAAATCAATAGTTTGTTTTAAAAAGCTAATATCTTATCAAGAAGTGCGCCGTTCTTGAGCTACTTAAAACCACGCTAGCCTATTTTTAATCGTGTCCGTAGTGTATTATTTTTGGTGCTTTCAATATACCCAATGAAGGGAACACAATGATTATCATAAGAGTTACTATAGGACATTTGTTTTATGTAAACACAAAACCTCAGTAGCTAGCAAAACAAATGTCTTTTTTTAATGGTAGGACCAGGTTTTTGTTTATTTGTGTTTATTGTTTTTGTACTTTTTCCTTCCACCTGCAAAGCCTACCGCAGGTCTGTGTTATTTGCCAAGCTAGCTAACTTCCATGTTGTGGCTCCATCTCAACACATGCTTCCATGATCACCACAAGAAAGAATAAAGGGTGTTGCTCCAGCAACTGAATGTGTTGGTCAAGAAGAGATGCCTGCCATTCCTGACTCTCAATCCATTTGCTAGAGTTAGTTATGTGGCATTATAAAGCTAAAGAATAAGGGTAAAATATCTTATAATTACCTGAAAAAGAATAAAATGGACCAGATATATGTGAGCAAATATATAGATGAATATGTAGATTGCATAAACTCATACATATGTGTATATGATATATATGTGAATGTATTATATTCTTTTTTGGAAGAAGGTTAGACATTAATCAATGTGCCAGCTGTTGGATAAGCTTGAGAAGTAATTTTAATTTTATCAACTTGTATTTTCTGTCATCACCATTCTTAATAGTCACATTTAAATTAAAAAAAAAAAGATTAAGTTCCAATTCACTTTTATAAGAACATTTTCCCAAAAGTATACATGATTTTTACCTTCTGGGAAAATATAAAGTTTAGACTACGTGCCTTTTAAAATAATTAGAATATTTTAGCTCATATATCTTTTATCTTATATCTATGGTGATTTAATTATGGTTGTTTGAAAGAAACAAATGAGGTTACTGTAAATTTGGTGGTCAGGATATCAGATTTGCTACTTCCTAAATATACCTTTTATATGCCAGGCACACTACTAAGCTGATATATTTGTTTCATTGTATGTCTTTCTAAATTTTTTTTCTAAAAGTAAAAATTGCAATTTGTTTAATTTTTACTTTTGGGGACAATGAGCTCCTATAATAAAGTTTCCCCACACACACATACATTATTCAGGGCCAGGTATTTTGGACAAAGTAAATGCATAATAAAGAACATAGGAAACCATGAGATTCAGATAATATATGATAAATATGATCTTAGCAGTGTAACTCCCATAATAGTTCTATTTCAGATGAAGAAGAGATTAGAAAACATTTTTAAGAGTCTACATATCCATTTTGTTTATAATAATGGATGCAGCTTTACTCTTTGTCACTACTAGGCTCTAACTTGAAAGTCTTCTTATACAAGAAATGAAGATAAATAGAATACATTCTAAATTATTTAGCTTAATAGTTATTGAGATGACTATTCCAAAATAAAACCCCATGTATATTCCACTGTGGTGTTATAAAAACGCTAGTCAAAACAATGTTAGCAGAGGTCATGTTTGTCTGAGAATTTTGTTGATAATTTGGGAGATCTCAAATGGAATCATTTGCCTTCCTAGATCTGCAGTTGGGGGAGATGCAAAGACCAGTAATCTAATCACCTAATTTTATAGTAAGGAATGATGTCTAAAAGGATTAGAAAGGTGCCTCAATTTATAAATCCCACTAGTGACAGTGCCTAGATTAGAATCCATCCCTCATTTACATAGCATCTCTTCTGTTTTAAAGCACAGCTTTTCAAAGATAACTACCTGAAATCATACTTGCAATTAGATTTCCAAATATAGCTTAGCCTTCTTTAAATTCATCTGTTCCAAACTCTGCCATTTCTAATCATGGCTTATTTTATATTTTCCACAAGGAGTATCAAGTAAATATGAAGGGCCACCTAGATAATTTTAACAAAAAAGAGGAAGGATCTATTTATTTACTTGAGTAAATGAATGAATTTCTTATTTTTCTTTTATGACTGATTCACTATCAGCCTTCTCCAAGCCTCCTACTGGGCAGCTAAAACCAGTTGGAGAAAAATCACAAACCAAGAAGATTGTTAGCAATATAAATTCATAGTCACTGACCTCAGCGGGACCTCAATACTAGATGAAAATTTTATTATTACATTTGTTTTGACTAGTTTCTAGACTCAAGCTTTTCCATTCCCCTCACTTCCCTGCCTGTGTGTCTCTCAGCAGATGACCTTGCCTCCTACTTCATAGAGCAAATTGAAACTATCAGAAGGAAACTCCTCAAATTCCTGCCACCAGACCTTCAATGCTACTTGTATCTGTACCTATTCATTTATTTTTAATTTATGTAAATGGTATCTTTCAGTAGACATTACTTTTTCTTCTCAATAATTTTTAAAGGAATATCCACATTTGAGCCTGTGTGCATGCTTGTATGAGCGTGTCTGTTTAAAATTGGTTGCTTCTAACGACTGCATGTTATACAGTAGTGTATATCCACCACAGTTTTCTTTGCTTTTTAAATTGAGTCTAGCACTGTTGCCAAGGTTAGAGTGCAGTGGCATCATCATAGTTCATTGTAACCTCAAACTCCTGAGCTCAAGTCATCCTCCTGCCTCAGCCTCCCGAATAGCTGGGAATACAGGTGTGCACCACCGCATCCAGCTTTTTTTTTTTTTTAAGAGGAAAGGTCTTGCTGTGTTTCCCAGGTTGATCTTGAACTCCTGGCCTCAAACCATCATCCCACCTCTGCCTTCCAAAGTGCTGGTATTATAGGCATGAGCCACTGTGCCTGGCCCCACCATAGTTTTCTTATTTATTTCTTCATTAATAGATTTCAGAGTGGCCTCAAACTTCTTATTACTATCAACAATTTTGTAAAGAATATCCTTAATTGTGAACACATGTACTTCCCACTGTTTCTCCATTTTTTAAAAATAAGTTCACTTAATTATCCAAGGTCTGTTATTTTTCTATATTATTTTTGGATAAATTTATTAAACTCCCCAAAACTCTAGCTGGAAATTTCATTAACATTCCATTTGAGTTTATTAGTATATTTTATTGTTACTCTGGGCTTTTCAATATTTATTCAGATCTTATTTTACACCCTATAATAGAGATTGTAAAAGTTCCTAAATTCTTTAGATTTTTCTCTTGTTAATGTAAATGATATCTTTATATGTGCAAGACTATTTCTTTTGTTGAGGTATAACTGAAACACAGTGAAATACACTGATCATGCATATACATTTCTTTCTATTTTCACAAAAGCATAAACCTGTGTGATCCACACACCTATCAACATATAAGATACCTTCTCTACCTCAGAAATCCTTCTCTCGCCTCGTACCAGTTAATTCCTACTTTTGCTGAAGCAAGTATCCTTCTGATTTCTATCACTGTAGATTGTTTGCCTGCTTTAGAACTTCACAGTAAGGAAATTACAGTGTGTACTCTTATGTGTCTGACCTCCCATTCTTGAGATTATATATATCTCTGTATTAGTAGTCTACTCTTATTATCGCTGAGTAATGAGTGTGTCATTGTATGACTAGATCAGCTTATTTTCTTGTTGATAGAAATGCGGATTCTTTCCAGTTTTGAATAATATGAGTAAAGTAACTGAACATCTTTGTATAAGGCTTCCGTAAACTCCCTTCTCTCCCTCCATCCCTCCTTTCCTTTCTTTTTTTTTAAATAAATATCTAGAAGTAAAATTTATGAGTTATTGAATAAGTGAATGTTTAACTTTATAAGAATTTTTCAACAGTTTTTTTTTTTTTTTTAAGTTTGAGTCATTTTCTCCTATTACTAAGGGAGCTCAAGTGGCTTCACATCTTCATTTACATTTGTTATTGTCAGATTTTTGTTGAAATTTACTCCTTTCTTTCTTCTTTTTTATCTTAGACATTAAAGTTGTGCACACGTCTTTAAGGATTGCTTGCCATTGCTACACCCACAAATATTGGGATGTTGTGCTTTCATTATTATTAAATTAAAATGTATTTTTAAAATTTTCTTTTTGATTGTTTTATTTGACTCATGGAATATAGAGATGTGTTTTGTCTAATTTTCAGTTATTTGCCATTTTCTAAATATCTTATTATGTGACTAATATTTGATTTCTAATAAGCTTTTGTGGTCAGAGAGTATGCTGTGTATGATTTTGATCCTTTGGAATCTATGGAGACTTGTTATTTTGGTTCTTCTTGGTGAATGTTTTATATTACATCTAATATAATTAATTTACATCTAATTGGTTTTTAGTATTGGTCAAAGTAGAGATACCACTTTAGATTTGTTTATCCATTTTTTATTTCAGTGACTGACAATGCAATGTTAAAGTTTGCAGTTGTGTTTGTGGATGTTTCTTTCCCATTATAATTCTATCTTTTTCCTTTTGGAAGGAGCTTTATTATTGCATGAATATATACTTCATGCTGTAAGTGTGCTTGATAAAGTGACACTTTGACAATATTAAATGGCCCTCTTTATATCTGATATTATTTTCTTTTGAAGTATATTTAATACTTTTTCTGATATTAATAGAGTTACTTTAGACTATTTATGCTTAATATTTTCATAAATAACTTTTTTATTTTTAAATTTTCCACATCTCTGACTTTATATTTAAAGTGCTTCATTGTGTTATATATTTGTTTGTATTTGTGATTATTATATAGTAGGAGTTTTCTTCAAAAGACAAAATAATTATATATCTACCTTCAAAGAAGTATCCCAGTGCATTATTGGTAGGCAAAAATGTGTCTGTGTGTTTTAATAAATGTTTTATATTATTGAGATAGCTGCTGGGATTAGATTTAGATTGGCAATAATTTCTTGGGTATATTTTCTTAGCTTCTCTGAGTCTGAGGCAATCTTTTTCTCTGTGTTGTATGCAAAGACATTCTTAGGGGCTTATAATTATTTTATTACTATATTACAAATTGTACCTGGATTCCACCATTTAACATATTTAATTCTAGATGTACTATATTTTCTTATCAGATTTTTATAAACTACAATTAGTCTGGTCTTCACTACTTTCCAAATGTCTAGATATCTTTCTCCCATGTTTTCCCTTTAAGACAAGTTTAAAATATTAGTTCAGTATCTTAGCTGCTAAAAACTCAACATTAATTTTATTTCCCTCCTAAATTATAGCAAGTTATTATCTTTCCTGTTTCATTCCCTTCAGCTACGTTTGTTGCCTGTAGCTTCTATTTTATGCTCTCACTTATTTTCCTTTGCTTTTCAAGCTTGAACCAAACCAATGTGTGTAAATAAATGTATAGCACCTTATTACTTTAATTTTGTTATGAACAATTAATGTTTTTGAGCTTTTTTATATTTTTGACTTTGTGACTTTCTTTCTTTTGACTTTCTTTTTATCTTAAAGATTAGCATACTTTGTGATGTGAATCACAGCCATTAATAAAAAAAAAAAAATATCCTCCCTAACGATCATATGAAAGGTACCTATTCAGGAGGATAATACTTTCTCCCTTTCCATTTTTGTTTCTCCTCAAACACTGTAACACAGTCAAAAGATGGTGCTTAGAAGTTAAAGCTAGATACACTGTTATGGCAGTGATAATATAGTGGGAAGAAAATTGGCTAATTGTTGGACCGGCAAACCACAGTGTCTACACCAGACAGCCTCTGCAAGGATAAGAAAAAAAAAACTGTTATAAATGGCAAGATGTGTGCTTGTAAATGCCAATAAAGAACCACCAACTATTAATATGTTTTTCAATGCCTGAGTTGCTTTATTGTTTCTGTCAAACTAAAAAGACATTTTTGTTTATATCTTGCTTCCACATCACAATACTCTTTTAAGTTGTTTGATTGATAAGCAACAGAATTTCTGAAACACTGAAATATTGGTAAGAAAGTACTTTATATAAACAAAACATTAACATGTATTTTTCAAATTTGCTGGAATGACTATTAATTTATTAGGTGTCTTTTCAAAACCGTTAGTAATTCAATCAGTGATATTGAATCAGAAATCATATTAATATAACTCAAATACTCAAATCAACACTCAGACTATAATAGGATTGTGTTAATTGATAAACAAAGACCAATGCAAGTTCTACATCTTAATTTTACTGAAAAACAGTTTCTCTTTTCTATTAATTATGTAATTGTTATAAAATGATGAAAAGGTATTCTTCAAAATGTTTGCATACCAGAAAAGATCATATATATAGTGAAGTGAAAAAAAACAATGGAAACAATAAGGGAACAATAATATCCCAGAAAAATATATATAGTGAATATATATATATATTTTCACTATATATATAGTGAATAATATCCCAGTAAAATCATATATATAGTGAAGTGAAAAAAACAATGGAAACAATAATATCCCAGAAAAATAAAAATGTGTGAATTGCAATCATAATTTGGAATTTCCATCCTAAACAGGAACACTTATGACTGAAAAATCTACCAGCTAACATCTGATATTTTTAAAAGATATTTTACTTAATTGGGAAAATAATGCTTCAGTTTAATGGCATTTTTGAAGATTTTACTACTATCCTATAATATTTGTGTGGCATCTTCATTACTTTCTGTAGTGAAAAAAATAAATCTCTTCCATAAGAATTTTCCAATTGAAAACTGGAAACTGAATACAAAAATAAAGCAAATATAAACCCTGTGGAATTGGATGGTAGACATTCAGAAAGAAATGAACCTTTTAGCCAACACCAAGTTTTGGAAACAAACTCACAACACTAACTGCTTTTTAATAAAAATCATTTCACTGCCTCAATATGCATGGCAAACGGCTGCAAGTGTCAGGTTCCGATAAGCTGAAAGCAAGATGGCTGAAAGGTACATTTTCTCATCAACTTCCTGAATTATCTTTGACTCCTGGTATGGCCTCACATGTGACCTAATTATGAAGCATAACATGCCAATATTTTCATAACAAAAAATGAAAATTGGTCTTTTAATTCTTTGGAAATGGTCCATGATGTTATCCTTGCCCTGTTACTTCAATGAAATTTAGATACATTCTTCCCCTTAAACTTTGTCTTCTGACTAAAAAGTGGCAGACACCAATTTTTGGTGACATCACTTTCATTCTGTGTTCCATTATGCACATTTTGCAAGTTCTCAAAATTACATATTTCTGTAGCTAATATTTTTTTCCTGAAGCCATAGTGGGGTAAAGTCTTTTAAAAAGGGATTTTATCTGGGGCATTGCTAAAGTGGTTTACTTTTTTAAAAGTGAAGAGTAAAGACATGGGAATTCAAAATAACATGCATGGGTGTGTTTATTAAGAGTTGGATGGGAAAATATGGTTTAGATTCTATTTCTTTCCTACTCTATACTGTTAAAAGTTGTGGTGGCTTCACTTTTAAATTAATCTCCCTCTCCTTTTAATTCTCCCATGTCATCCTGTTCTTGCTCCTTCAGATCTTTCTGTATTTTTCTCTGTAAGACATATTTTGACCAGGAAAAGTCATAATTTAAAATTTGTATTCCCTAAGTTGGGCCCACCGTTGAAAAATTTATGCATGGAAAGATGACTAAGATCATTTCAGGAAATTGGTACAAATGCAGAAAAAGAGCTTAGCTAGTCCAAGCAACTTTTAAAGAAAAGCAGTTCAAAAATGAGAGTTCTATCTGATACAATGTTAGCCACTGGATTTGGATGTAACCAAAAGTGGTAAAAGTTGGAGAAGAGAAAAATATGCACAAGTAATTTAGTTCTTCACTGATTATCAGGGGAGTGACCAATAAGTAAACAGGTAAAGGCAGTTAAGAACAGATGAGAATGGTTGAGCCCTGTATAATACACAGTAAAGGAGAATATTTTGCTGTATAATTTCTGTATTTGTTGGTGGTAGTATCTTTTAGGAAAATAATGATCAAAAGGTGGCAATTGCATTATATCAGTTCACCTTCTTAGTACTGGTATGTTAAATAGCAAAAATAGTTTCAGATTGGTGGAGTTATAGGAGAAATATTCACCAATTGGTAGCTGGTATTCCCTAAAAGTAAAGAGAGGAAACAAGAAAAGATGGTGTGGCTATAGGAAAGTTTACCAATAATAAAGTAGTGAAAGGTATAAAGAAAGCAGTAAGAAATGGAAGATTAGATAGGTTGAGAAATGTTCAGAGATAATATTTTATGTTGAATTTAAAGGATGGGTCTTCTGTCAAGGACTGGGGGCAGCAGAATGAGGCAAAATGGATTCATTCTGACAGTCTGAGATGAGAAAGGGTAACCAGACTTACTGCTGTGTCCCAAATAAATTCCCTCCGCTGTGGCAGCATGCTATATAAAGAATCTTGAAGGCTTCGAGCTACACACACACAGAAGATAATATCTTAATGTTCCCTGTTTCTGAACTGATTATTCCAGTGAAGGTCAAACACTGACAAGTGTGGTTGTAACAATAAATAAATCATAGAAATCAAAAAGCCCAGAGCAATGTATATTCACAATCTAACAGGATGTGTATTAGTTCGCTAGGGCTGCCATAGCAAAAGACTACAGACTGGGGGTATCAAATAACAGGGATTTATTTTCTCACAGTTCTGGAGGCTGAAAATATGAGATCAAGGTGTTGGCAGGGTTAGGTTTTTCTGTGGTATCTCTCTTTGGCTTGCAGATGATCACCATCTCACTGTGTCTTCACATGGTCATCTCTCTGTTTGCACATGTTTCAGGTGTCTCTGTGTGTTCAAATGTCCTGTTTTTACAAGAACGTCAGTCACATTGGACTGGGCCCACCTCAAAGACCTCATTTTAACATAATCGCCTCTTTAAAGATACTATCTCCAAAGATGGCCACACTCTGAGTCTCTGGGGATTAGGACTTCAACATATGAAATTTGAGGAGAAAAAATTCAGCCCATAACAGAAAAGTAATGTTAAATGTCCTTTTATTTAAGGATCGATCCATGTGCCTTTGTATCAGTGGATTGTCTATTCTAACACCTACTCATAAAGTTGGTGATGTGGAGCAAAGAAAGAGTATAATATACCTGAGGAGGGTGTCATTATTGCAATCTGTTCTTTTGTCTTTTAGCATTTCATGAAAATGCAGAACTAGGTATACGTAATTTGAGGAATATGCAAAATATATGGTGTTTCATTTATTATAGCCTAAAAAAAGATATAAACCATTTTCAGGCATTTATAAGCAAATATATACTAGACTGGTACATGCAATCATGTTTATCATAGTTTTAAAGAAAAATAGAACATTAATAATTAAATGTCACATCCACTAATAATTACTTATATATCATCAAACATCTCACCCAGACATTATAAACCTCCTTTATCTCTCTTCAAAACGAGAGGTACAGACAGATGCTTTTTAGACATTCTTTTAGTTCTAAAAGTTTCAGTCTGTATTTTTTCAAATACTAAATAAGACTAGCATAAGAAGTGAGATATGAAGAAATGTAACAGTATACATGATGATATGATTATCCTCACTTTATAATTTTAATTTTTAAATTTTCTCATAATTAAATGTTGTGTTTACATTTTGGGTGGATAACACAGGACAGAGTTTCAACTCCATAAATCTTCTAATACTTCTTTATATCTCATGTTCAAATCTTTTTAATAATGTTTTTCAGTTATTCAATATTTTCTTGTATTACAAATGGACAAAAGAAATTTAAATTTTTTAGCCCAGAACAGGTGTGCTTCTGTAGTCCCAGCTACTTGGGACCTCAGGCTGGAGGCTCATTTGAGCCCAGGAGTTTGAGTCCAGATTGGGCAATATAATAAGATCTCATTCCTAAAAAAAGCTTTTTTAAAAAATACTCTTTTGCAGCTTGGTCTATTTACCAACTTTGTATCTCAGCATAGGTAGTCAAGGTTAAAGTCCCTTAGTAGTGCTGCTAACACAAACAAAAATCAAACTATAGGAACTAAATCCTTCTTTATTATTCATAATCCATTAGTTTAAACCATGCTTTCCTATCTTCTGCATTTTCCTTGGAATACTTGCATCTTCTATAATTATATTTTATATTTGACTTTTTGCAGTTTGGAAATTCTTGTCTTCCTCCTTGCCATAAGAAGATACAGTGTGAATAAATTTTTTAAAAAATTCTTACAGTTTCGTTGCTCAATTAAAACCTATCACCTCGTTTTAGGTACACTGGACTTGCACACATGTTGTATATATGAATACACTATACGTAAGTATGTGTGTGCACATACATATACATATATATATACACACATATATATTTTTTTTCTTCTTTGTACTCAAAAAAGGCCCTGAGTTTTCCTAATCCTCACAACTCACAGTCTAAGGTAACAAATCAACTCTTGACCAAAGATGGAATTGTTGGCTAATGTATGAACTATCTGTAGTAGTTTTTCTATGGTATTTATTTTTCTCACAGGTATCAATTGCATGTCATGTTACTCTTTTTTGTTGTATCTTTGAGAGCTTTTAAATCATATTATCATATATATCAGAGAATTTTTCACATATTTTGCTTTGTTTCCTTTATTTTCCAATGTTTTGTGTTCTACATGCAATATTTACCTTCTTTCTTTTCTCTAGACCAATTTTTTTTTCCATTTTAGCACACGTTTACCTAAAGAGTACAAATATAGCACAATACTCATTATTAATTTAAGAGAAACTTAAGATAAATTAATGATGCATTGATTATGGGTTTTAGGGCATAGGTATTGTTGTGAAATAATTGCTGCTAAAAAAAAATTCACAGACATGGAATAGAAATCTCATTTGGAGACTTCAAAATTCATAAAATTTTAAAATTCACACCCCAGGGTTCATAATTATATTTATTTATGTTTCCTCATCTCATCATTTAAAATTCATAGATATTTTCTTATAATTCGGTGCAGTTTTTAATTAGGATTTTTAGGAAATTATTGCATAAGTTTTTCATTATCAATTAATAGTATGCCATTCAAGTATATTAACCATTAATTATTGTGGAGAGCTAAACCATTTATCAAATCAGAGCCCCAAATTCCAACAAACTCATCTGTAATTTAGGATGAGGATTGAGTTAATTAGGATATTGATGTATGTTAAGATATATCTTTATCTACATGTATTCTAAATTATATGATTGCTCAAAATATAAATTTCCCTTTTCTCCTGAGCTCTCTCCTGAGAAGGATTATACTTCCTGCCCCATTGACCAAAGGCTTTACCATGGAATTTGCTTTAATTGGAATGTTTGTGCCATTGGCCATTGAGAATGCATGTGACTTCTGAATACTATATATTATGTCATGCAACAAGGTTTTTATTTATTTATTTTTTATTTATTTATTTTTTCTTTTTCTTGGACATAAGACTCACATGTCTGATCAAGAAAAGAGCTACTCTTAGTTGCAGCCTGGTTAAATTTAAATCAATTATTTTTTTCTTCTATCTTTTTAAAATTTTATTTTATATTCAATTAATTACTAATTATATATATTTAAGGGGTACAATGTGATCTTTAATCCATATATACACTGTGGAATGATCAAATCAGACCAATTAGTCTATCATCTCAAATATTTAGCATTTCTTTGTGGTGAAAACATTCAAAATTCCCTCTTTTAGCTATTTTGAAATACACAATACATTATTCATAATTAGTTTCACTGTGCTGTGTTATTGAACAACATAATTTACTCCTCCTATCTCACTGAAACTTCGTACCGATCAATCAACTTCTCTCCTTTCTCCATCCACTGCCCCCTCCATCCCCACCACTCTCGCTTCTGGTAACAACCATTCTACTCTCTACTTCTAGGAGTTCAACTTCTTTAGATTTCATATATAAGACAGATCATACCCTATTTGTCTTTCTGTGCTTGGATTATTTCACTTAACATAATGTCCTCTAAGTTCATCCACGTTGTTGCGAATGACAGAATCCCTGTTTTATTTAAGGCTGGTAAGTATTTCATTGTGTATATATACCACACTTTTTAAATCCATATGTCAGTTGATGGAGACTTAGGTTGTTCCATACTTTATCTATTGTGAATAATGCTGCAATGAACATAGGAGTGCAGACATCTCTTCCACAAACTGATTTCAATTCCATTAGTTATACACCCATACATCAAATATTGATGAATAGAAAAAGTCATAGTAAATGGAAACATTGCAGAAGGTGAGTTTGATTGCACAGATTCTCTGTTCATTTTCCTACAAATTGCTTCATATTTAAATTGCTTAAAACTGTTAGACTTGAAAGTGGCATTTACATGAATTATATGAACTGTGAAATATATGGATTGTTTAACATAAATATATTTGAAAAAATTATAAAAATATTAAAAACAATTATTTTATTTGTATTGCTTTAAGAAACTCAGTAACATTTTCAGTGGATCTTATTGCAATATAGAATTAAAACTTGAGTTATTTAATAATTAATGAATCTTATATTATTAGAATAAAAATAGTATTTGTTATATTGTTTTCCATAGTACTAATTCTTAAATTTAATGCCAGACAATCTCTTAGGGGGAAACAAATGGATAAAGTTCTCTTTTGCTTTTTTGATTCAAGAGAATAAGCCAGGGTTACAAGTGTTGCCTTCTCACCGTAAATACCCACAGGACAATCCACTGAGCAAATAGCCCTTTAGTGTGGATCCAGGATAGTTTTCCCTTCCTGAGCACAACTCCCTCCGCATCTGTTCAACCAACTCTGTTCCAGATTTAAAAAAAAAAAAAAAATTGTATTGATGAATTGCAAGTCTTGTTTCACATTCTGCTGTTCCTGGCAGCAAATTCCTTGTTTTTAAAGTTGTAAACGAAAAAGCCATTTTTAGTGCTATGTCTTTTGTTGCAAAAAATCTTTCCTATAAAGACAAGCTACAAAGCATTGTCAAGATTTTCTTTCAAATTAGAGTTCTTCATATTTAAATATAAATTAAGACATTCTTTAAATGACAAATAGTATTTTTAAATTGATCTAAAAACCTTGTGGAAGATGGAGATAAAAAAAGAAAACTCTTATAGAAGAGTCACCTTCACTGATATTGGCAAACCCTTGTGTTTCCTGTCTGAACGATGATTCATGGAATGTATTGAGGTCACTCTCCTTAGAAAAAGAGTGCGTTCTTAAGCATAAGCAATACATAATACAAAGCAGCTTCAAATTTTTATCGTATTTATCAGTATGTATATATTTCATAATGTATATGTTATTCTAAATCTATTTCTCATTCTGAGAAGTTTCTTTTTCTGACTGGTTTACAAGTCTTTTCTTATTTTTGTTTATCCATTGAGATAAAATCAGTACTATCTGCCACATAATATAGTTCAAAAGATTTTTAGTATCTAATGTCATGTAAAATTTTTAGCTTAAAAAACTTAAAAAAGTTTTTTATTTTTATCTCAAAAGGAATCAATATAAAATCCGAATTGAAAAACATGGCATATGCTTCACCTCTGAGATAATAAAGCCGTCTATCAGTGAGTATTAAATATCATTTGATCGAATACTGGTTAATTACTTAAGAAGTATTTTCCAATATTGGTTATCTAAGGTATACTTGAGTACCTTTAATGAGACACCTTAAAAATAGTATATTTCATTTTGGTCTGTTTTGATGAATTAGCGATCATATTTTCCATGATTGAAAAAAATATATCTCAATAACTTATTCATATTGGTTCTAATTATTTCTATCCATAAATATCAAACACAAAAGATGTAATTTTTCCATTTTAAAATTATTCATATATTTTTAAATATCTGGTATACATGTCATAGGCTTTTCATAGGCTTTTCTTTCTCAAGATTAAACATGCTTCCATCTTTGAAAAAAATACAATGATTTTCCCCAGAAAAATAACAGGTTTGTTTATAATTGTTAATAAAGTTGAACTGCTCAAAGTCGTTTACTGAAATATTTTGACTTGCATTAATGGGTTAGGTCTCTGTATGTATATTAAAATTCACACACAGAGCCAGGTGTCTATGGGCAGTCCTGTAGTCTTGGCTCCTGGGGAGGCTGAGACTGGAGAATCACTTGAGCCCAGGAGTTGGAGTCCAGCTTTGGCAACATAGGAGATCCTGCTTCTAAAATCAATCAGTCAAACAAATGAAAACGGAAAAACTGCCAATACCTGAATTCTGTCCCCTACTTTGCCGTTTGCAATCATATATTATTTCATAATACTTAGAAACCGTTTGACCCATGGGGGGAAGGTGGAGGATAGCTAATGTTCAGAACACCCAATTGCAGAAAGAAGAGGGTTTTTGTTGTTGTTGTTTATTTGTTTTACAAACAACAATTTTGCTGTTTGTAAGTGTCTCCCATCTTAGTGGATTCTCAAGCACATTCTCCAGGTATGCGGCATGCTAGCTGGATGTCATTTCGCATAATCGTTATAAGTTTGGCTCGAATGTCACAGGATTGTTTGCAAAAAGGCCAACCAGATCGGCCTCACTTGCCTCCTGCAAATCACCAATAGCTGCGTTCTAGAAGCTCAGATCTGTTGGAAGTCTTGAGCAATTTTTTGCACGACTAGACTCTGGAAAGGAAGTTTGCAAATCGGGAAACATCTCATAATGTTAAATGTCCTGAAGTGACACAGTACCAAGCCTGTAAAGATGAGGGTTCTTTACTGGTCCAGTAGAGGGCGCACGCTTGAGAGTTGCTTTTGTAGCCAGTTGTTTTCCGGGTATTTTATCATTGTCCATTTGCGGGCGGGGCCGCTTTGTACCAGCGGTGGTACAAGTAAGATCTCCTCACTTGCAACCTCCCCTTCTCCTTTGGCTGCAGCTTGGGGAGCTCGAGGAGGCGTGGTGGCTGCTGCGAACGCAATTGCAAACAAATACATCTAGAATGGTTTTGAGAACTATTACATTTATTGTGTTAAGTTCTTATTAATATTTGTCTGCTCTCTGAAGCTCTGTAAAAGATTTTCATCCATTCACATGTGCAACAGATATCAAAATACGGTACAACCAGTGTGGAGTATATTTTAACTGTAACCATTTGATATCTTAGGGTACATTGTGCTGCTCATGCAGCCTGCAAGTATGTAATTTTGAGATGGGGGTGTCTATATCAAACTGTGATGCAAGATAAGCTAATTTTTACCTTTATGATTATTTTCAGCATTGTCATATTAGATCTGGATTCTCTAATACAATACACTGGCGATAAATAACCTTCATTTAATTAGCATTCTCTTGGTTCCAGAGGTTATTTTCTCAATGTCTGCTGACCTCGTGACTTTCCTTTATATTGTGCCCTGGAGAGATTCTGTCTTTTGAAGCTCTTTCATCTCCACTGCACTGTCATTTTACTTGATGCTTATTAATGTGATGGTGGTAGGTGAGCAGAGGAGTGGAGCATTCTCTAATGTCCTGATTAAGCCTCAGTCTTAAGTAGGCACTTGGGTCTAGAGGGTGTACGTTAAACCTTTTGTTCCATTAGGTAGGGGGAAGCTAGATGGTCTGGGCAAAATACCAGCAATAGTTACTGTTTCCTGCCCAAGCCAGAATCACTATAAAATCTTTCTCAGTATTCTTTCCGATTTTTTCCTGACGAAACCTGGTGGGGTTAATAGAGGAAAACCCTGAAAGTTGGTGTGAACCCCCTAATGGACAGCCACAGAGGCTTCAAGTTTTCACAGTAATTCACACTTTCATTAAGAATTAATTATAATTTCTCAAGTGTTTATTTGAACTGGCTTATCTGGCACATGGCAATAGGTACCCCAGGTGTCCTCCTTCTTCCTGCAGGTGCCTATCTCTACCTAGATTTTGAATTACATGGTTTACTTTCAACCTCAGTTGTCTGGTAGATTTTTAAAAAGGTAATTGATTTGTAATTTGTCCATATGTTTTCTTATTGTAAGTATGGGAGCAACACTGTTTCCAGCTTTCTATGTCCTTGAGATCAAAATTCATAGAGGTCTTAATAGGGTGTTTTTTGGATTTTAAAAAATTCTGTATCACTTGCCCTTATGCCTAACACTAATCAGCTTTTGATATTTTTTACAGTGCAAATCTAATTATTTCTTCCTAGAAATTTCCCTCGAATGGAGCCAATTTTAAACCCATATTGATTATAGCCATGTTGTAGAAGAGGAGAAAGCCGAGGACCAATACTATACTTACCTCCACAGATAAATTTGGATGGGTTTACAGTTTTACTAAGTGCCTATGGCGAGGGGGATCTGCCTTTTTTAGTCTAAACTCAACCACACTTTATTTGCAACATTATTTCCTTCGCACATACATTCTTATGTGCATGACCATGAGCCAAATACAACTTCCAGAAGTTAGATTCTGAGTATTGCCATTGTTGTTCAAAACTTGACTTATTTGTAGTTCTGCAGCCCTTTGTTTGGAGAAGTATACTTAGCTTAATATACAGTCAGTTAGTTTTCTCTTTTTCATTACCTACTCTGTACACCTCCTAGGTTTATATGATCAATTATCACTACTGACCTGGGCATTTATATTTTCTTAAGTTGAACTGATGACCAGGTGGGCAAAGCTGAGTTAGGTAAGGGCAATATTAGAAAGCACAGTTCATGGTGACTCTCTCACTTTCTTCCTAGGTTTGTTTACATCAACTTGCGTCTTTCTAATCACCACCACCACTAGCACTAGCAACACACACACACAACACACTCATACAAACATACAAGATCATTTTCTAATTCCTAAGTCAAGTTTTTTTTTTTTTTTTTCCCTGAGATAAGTCTGGTTTATAAAACTTCCTGGTTGAGTTGTGGGTAGTGGTTTATCTCCCCATGTTAATATGTCATCCTGTCTGGAATAAGAGATGTTATAGAATTATCTCTTCTTTCTAGGGGAAACCTCTCATGCTTGAAATTTCTTTAATCAATTTAAATATCCCAGGGAAAACTCTCCTCTGCTACTAACTCTCCACATAACAACCAAGAACATGGATTTTAGACCATCTTCATACATTTTAAATTCCAGAAAGTAATTCAGAATGCTCTTGAATAAGAATCAATGAATGCACAAGCTGTGAGTTAAGAAGAAGTAGACTTTGACAGAACAGATCGAAATTATGACAGGACATGAGGGAAGTCAAAGGTCTGAGTGTGAGATACACAACATAATGTTGATACTTAGGGTATAGACTACTCAAACACATTTTCCTAGATGTCAATTTTTTTAGACATTATAGCTTTCTAAAACTAGGGAATAGATTCATATTTGATCCTTAAGTCTTATATTTCTCTTTTTGGTAAAGCCAGTAGTATAATGTCCCTTATTTACCAGAGCCTATGAATAATATTTGCTATTTTAGATGATAACTATTTTGATACTTGTCCAGAGGAGCTATAAAAAAAAAAGAATGTAGATTTCAGTTTAAAATAATTTTTCTTATTAATTTTGCTGAACATTCCACATATGTTTAGTAGTTAAAATAAGTTTTTGAATAATGTTAAAGTTTTACACATTTTAGAGATGCTAGAAATAGAATATTTCTTTGGCTAATAAAATAACCAATATTGTTTTGACAGTTTTCTCACTGAACTATATATATATCTTTGCTTTGCTTGACCTTATAACAGTTCCTAGCATATAATATGCACTCAATAAATGCTTGAAAGAAATGAAAGATTGATGACAAGTTAAGGGTAGTATCATCCACATTCTTTAATTTCAGAGAAGTTTTTTCACATAAATGCACTTGTTCCGTTTTAGGTTATGGTGCTACTTATTTTTTTCTTTTGGTACCCAGCTTGGACATAACTATTTGAAGTTATTTCTGTTATTATGTGTACACACACATGTGTGTGTGTGTATATATATATATATATATACACACACACACACGTTTTAGTTATTTAAGTACATGGTAAAATTATTAAAGATAAACAAGACTGTGGTAAAATCCCACTGGAATAAGAACTGTAAGTTATAAGAGAATTAATTTTATTTTAGCTTAATTATATTTAGGAAGATCATACAAACAAATATCTTTGTTTATTTTCCTATAAAATAAATTGCCATTCTCAACTGGTTGTTTATAAACAATATTGTTTTGATGATGTGACTATGTTAGAATAAGACCTTTAAATTTTTCTAAACCACCTATCCATTAGGGTCCTAATTAACAAAAATGCCCATTTTGTTTGAAGTTAGTATATATATAACAATACTTGAATACACAGTGATAGATATTCTTCAAATATCTTATGCATGTTTTAAAAAACTGTTAACTTATATCTGGAAAACGGCTATATTTCACTTGTCTGCCAACACATATTTTGAAAAGATTTTGTGGGCAGGCTTGGTGGCTACTGGTCTCCATGAAGTTTTAGAATTCATATTTTATTCTACTGTAATAGACAAAAGACTCTAGACAAAAGTATTATTTATTTTAAATGAAATTACAGTATTCATTCAGATACTGAAGTGCAAGACTCATTTAATTAATAGATCTTTGATTAAAATATCAGAGAGATATTTTAAACTATTTTGAGCAACCCTTATAACTTACTTATCTTAATGATATCTGGTTGAAGATTTTATTCATTTTAGAGAAGAGGATATTAAGACACAGAAGGAGAAAAGCTCAGCCATGTCCTACCTTAATTTTGTCCTTTTTTTCTACTTTCATGTTGCTCTGGCCTGGTCAAACCAGTTATCACTGATGGGCCTCATCTGGGAAGAAGAAAAATAAACTGGCAATTGTGGGGACTGGGACAGATCGTTTTCTAAATACAGTACAGATTCTTGTTGCAGTTGACTATCCAAGGACTGGTTAATTTAAAAAATGGTGTTTATAAAAGTATTGTGATTAGGATATATTTTATATGTTAAAAATATTTATTTTTTCTTATTGCTATAGAAAAGTCTTTCAATTTTAATACTAAAGCAGCATTATTCTGAGAAAAACTACATATTACAACTAAGTGGCCTTTAGCATCACTTCAAAAAAATAAAAGTAATCACCTTTAAAATGTTTCATTTAATTTTTTTTTAAGGAATCAGTATTATATTCAAAGTGGAGAACATATTACTCCTATGATTTCTGGAATAGTGATCTCAAAACCTTTGGTTCTTAGGAAAATAATAAAATAATACTTTTAAGTACAATTGTTAGTAGTACATTTCACACTTTAAAAAGTTACACATTTTGTGAAAAGAAAAAATTATCAAGCATTTTTTTTTTTTTTTTTTTTTTTGAGACAGAGTCTTGCTCTGTTGCCTGGGCTAGAGTGCCATAGCATCAGCCTAGCTCATAGCAACCTCAAACTCCTGGGCTCAAGCAATCCTTCTGCCTCAGCCTCCCAAGTAGCTGGGACTACAGACATGTGCCACCATGCCCAGCTAATTTTTCCATCTATTTTTAGTTGTACAGCTAATTTATTTTTTATTTTCAGTAGAGATGGTGTCTAACTCTTGCTCAGGCTAGTCTTGAATTCCTGAGCTCAAACTATTCACCCGCCTCAGCCTCTCAGAGTGCTAGGATTACAGGCGTGAGCCACCATGCCTGGCCTATCAAGCATATTTTAATCCTTCCTTAATTTTCTCTTTTTCAATAGCAGTCATATGTTAGTTGCTGTTAATAAAGGGTCTGGTAACTAATGGACCTTTTTAACAGGGAACCATGCCTGGCACCTAAACTCATAGATATTGATTTTATACTTATTGAGTGGACCTAGAACAGGTATATTTTAAAACTTCCACAGGTGATTCTATGTGCAGCCAGGACTGAAAATTGCAGCTGTAAACATATTATGAAGTAGATGGAAGTGCACTCAAGAAAGAGAACCTCCCTTTACTTCTCTTTTTATTTCTATTCTCCAGTTTATCTTTCTACAGTTCTTTCTCCTTGACTCTTCCTGATAATGCAGAAGTGCCCAGAAGTTCTCACAATAATCAGAAAGATATAATATGTCATTCTTGTTAAGGCAGGAAATTTTCAGAGGAGCAAAGGGGTTGTTTTCAGTCTTGCCACACACATAGAAACAGGTGAGTGTAGTTGCTTCTAAAATATTCATAGAGTGCCACAAGTCTGTTTTTTTTCCAAAATAATAGTTGTCTAACTTAACTATATATAACTTACCTAATATATAATTTAGCCTCTCAAACTTTTGCTTGGCTCCTGAATATTATCCCACTTTATGTCCAGAGAGCAGTTGTAAAATAATCTTTAAGATTAACTAATGCCTGTCTCTCTGTACAATGTGAATCAACATCACAGAGAAATTATAGAATGAACAACATTAACATTTTCAGAAGGCAGAGACATTTCACTTTACTCTAAAAAGTGCTATAAGAATAGTAGAACTTTATAGCATCTTCCTCATTGGTCAATTCTGCTTGAATCTCCCAGACACATCAACATAATGTAGTCAAAATTGGATGCATATTCAAAACTGAATATTCAGTTCTAAACTGAGGTTCTCTTCTTGCAATAAATAACTCCATTCTCAAAACTATTTCCAAAGCTAATAACCTGGAAATCATTTGTGATTTCTCCTTTGTCCTGACACTGTTCAGGTACCCAGTGCTGATAGTTTTATAACCATCTCACAATTCATCTATAATCATCTTTCTGATAAAGACAATGATCAGATCATCTCTTGCCTGAATTAGTACAACAAATTGTTAAATAGCATATTCAGTGTGCACCCTGTTGTAGAATTGTCTCTTAAATCATGTCTACTCTGCCTTATTTCATTCATTGGATTTCCATTGCCCTAACAGTAAAGCAGTCTGTCTTATGACAGCCCTAAATTGTGAGGATTTGCCTCCTCTTCAACATCATCTCTTGCTGTCTCCCAATCACACGTTCAGTGCCCATAAACTCTAAACCTCAGTTATATTGAACGATTTTTGCCCATCAAAGTGACCTATTGTCTTTTGTTTATAGGCTATTGCACATGCTGGGTTGTGTCCAAAAATCAGCCTCTCACCAGTCATCCCTACTACATGTCATTCTTCACATTTCTCACCTTCTCTGAGCAACTCTCCTTAGTCTTCCAAGTCTTGATTTAAATAATGCTTCTTCTGAAACACCTTTCTAACCCTGAGAATAAGTTAATTCTACTTATATTTTCCTTCTGTCGCATTCAGTATCACCCCCTGACAGTATTTAGAACACTTTAGTAAAATTATCTATTTTAATTGTCTTTCTATCCCCCCAAATTCTATGAGAATAGAGTTGTGTCTGTATTTTGCTATGGCTGAATTTTGAAAGTTTTGCAAAGAAAATGCATACAAAATAAATATGTACTTTAAAAAATTGAATGAAATCCAATAGTCACCAACTATATTAACGGATGTGCCATTCAAAAGATTCAAGTCCAGTTAGGGTAATTTTGTAAAATGAAGAAACAATATGATAGAGGAACCAGGAAAACTATTGTAAGTACATTATCATATCGTAATGTGCTTGCAGGCACTAAGCATCATGCTAAAACTAAAAACTAAAACAATTTTTTTTTTTTTAACAAAAGGTACAGAAGGTCTTTGGGTGGCACTTTTTATGTGATTCCTGTGACTAGCAGCTTTTTGATTAACATAATAACATTGCTTTGAGACAAATGGTTGTGGAACCCCGTGGAGGATGGGGGTCAAGGGCCAGATCCACAACATATAAATTGGCAGCACTTAGAAAAGTGTAAAGAATGTACTTTCATAATTAATAAAGAAATGAAAGAGCACAGTAATACCATGTATCACTTTTAATAGGCCTAAGTTCCAAGCTCAGGAGCATAAAGTGGTGCTAGGACAAGGAGTCCTTGCCTTCTTTCAGTTTTATGGGTTAACTGCTCAAATAATCTTGGAAGTCATTTTTTCTTAATACAGCTCCATCAGCCCTATAATAGCTGCTGGATATTGGTCCAAGATTCTAGCAAGATTATAGCTTACACTTTGGAGCCTGCAATTTTTTTTTTTTTTTTTTTGCATTTGCTTGAAACACTTCTATGCCTGCCTTTTGGTATCACTCATTGAAATACATAACTACATATTTATTAATTTAAATTCTATCATACCGACTCTTCTATATGAGTCCATTATCATAGGAATTATGTCTATATTTTTTCTGTTTCAATAGTATGTTCTCAGTATTTAATCTTATGCTTGAAACACAATAAGCATTTAATACATGTTTATTAAGTGAATTCACATATGAATTAATATGCACAAAATCATACCTAGAAGAAATAACATTATTGTTGTATTATTGAGTTATGCTTTTTCTTTTCTTTATTTTACATGTTTTTTGATTGTTGATGTTTCTAAAATTATCATATATTTCTATTGTGATCAAAACATTTTAATATTGTATATACCTTTATACTTTTATTATAAGAGTAAATATAGACTAGGCCCTGCTTTGTGCCAGGCATTGTTAAAAGGGCTCAAGTCAAAATAGCATTTACTCTCTCATTTTACTAAATTATAATGGAGAAGTACTTTTAAATGGTCATTGTAATAATAAGAACCTTTATAGTTTGATTTCTGTATTGACATAGCAGAAACGTAAAGGTTTGCATGGAGTAAGTCAAAGTAGTGAATTATGTGTATTTACTACATTGATCATAATATTCAGTTATAAGATGTTCTTTTACAAAAACAGTGGTTAAGTTACTCACCATCCTCTGCCAATTTTGTTAATTAACTAGTGTTCTTTTCCTTAGGCTTTAAAACCAGGTCACATATTCTTGGAATTGAATCAATTATAATATGTATTAGCCATTATTTAACTTACATCAACACTGTGACAGCAACAAAATACCAATAAAACTTTTCTGTGTAATACAATCAATCATTATGATTGACATATTACATTTATAGGATGACTTTATGTGTATTAATGTTGTAGTACCCATGACATTTACGTTACCAATGATAAAATATTAAATCCCCCATTAAATTATTTTACTTTACTAATTTACTTACACCAATCGGATTGCTGAAAGCAGTTAAAAAGAGTCTATAGATACAGTTTATAGTGATGGAATAGGATGACTTCGTTTCTCCAATAAAGATATAAAAATTTAGTGAATACTCTTCAAAAACATTTAAAATAAACTCTAAATTATCTATTTTCTATTGCTGCATAGCAGAATTCAGTGGTTTAAAACAGTACCATTTATTATCCCACAGTTTCTGGGGGCCAGGTATCAGAGCATGGCTTAGCTGTGTCCTCTGACTTTGGAGCTTTATAAGGCACAGTCAAGGGATCAGCCAAGGTTGAAAGGCATGACTGGGAAAGAATCAGTGTCCAAGCTCACTCAAGTGATTGGTGGCCAGATTCAGTTCCTCCAAGGCTGTTGGCTAGAGATTCTTGCTGCCTGGGGCCATTCGTTGGTGAGATTCTTGCTACACAGGCCATTGGGTAGAAGAGCTGCTCACAACATGGCAGCTCGTTCCATCAAAAACAAACAAACAAACAAATAAGCTAATAAAAGCCAGAGGAATCATGTATTAGCCAAAGATATATCACAGTCTTTTATAATCTAATACTGGAAACAGTGTCCCAACATTGTTCCTGCAGCCCATTCTTAAGATTCAAGTCATTAGGCCCATTCTATACACAGATGGAGGGTATTACACAAGGCAGGTATGTCAGGAGGTGAGAATAATTGGGAGACATTTTAGAAGTTGCCGATGATTATATCAGTACAAGTGCATAGCAGTTGCCATGATCATGTAGCAAATACTTGAATTTGCCTAGGTTCAGTTATTTATTTCCTGTGTAACGTTGGCAAATTGATAATGTTATAATTGACTCATTTTTAAAAATAAAATCTCTAAACTAGTGATGATAGCTAGGTGTCTCATAGGTATTGTAAAAAGAATAAATCACGATTTCTCAATCTTGGCAATATTGACATTTTGCAAATATATATATTGAAGGGTTAGTGTGTCCTAGTGTTGTAGAATGCTTAGTAGCATCTCTGGCTCTACCCATTAGATATCACTAGCACAATTCCAGTAGTGACAAACAAAAACATCTCTAGACACTGCCAAATGTCTGCTGGGTGACAAAATCATCTCTGATTGAGAGTAAGTAGATTACATAATTTATTGTGCATGAAATTATTTAAAAAGTTTATGTAAGAGCTATGTAATATTAGCTATTTTTTATAATATCGGATATGGTTTCATATATTTTCCACTTATTTAAGCACTAAACGAAGGAATATGAGATCCTCCAACAAAATGAAAGAGACATCTAAAATAGAGTTCAGAGCAGAGCGTTAAGTCTAGTATAGGACATGCCACAGGCAGCCTGGATTATTAGGAAGCTCTCATGGGGGTATCTGCCCAGTTAGTTTCTATGCTGCTTGAAATTCCAGTGATTAAAGTTATTTATATTATTTCCATTTATATGGGAATAATATAAATAACTTTATATTTAAGTATAAAAATATAAATAACTTTATATTTATTGGTTCATTGACACCCAGGGAATATTTTCCAAAATACAAATAACTCTAGGAACAGGAATTCTTGAGTAATTTTTAAACATTGTTTTATAACAACCTATTCACATATGACTATCAAATACTTTGTTATTTTGCTTGTAAGCTATGAATAGTGCACTGAGGAACACTGAGAATCAGGTAATTGAGGTCTAATTTGAAGTTTTAAGTCATTAATTGTGTAGGACAGAGAGAGAGACAATAAAAAGTTCCAGAACATCAATATAAGAAATCGTGTATCAGCCTTCTTGAGGAAAGAGTGATAGTTATAATTATAGATTTGCTTAATGCTGTTTTTGAAGAGAAATCTGACTTTATAAGATATTTTAATAAGGAATGTCTTTTTTTATGTTACTCAATTCAATCAAATGTCACAATGTTTGTGAGAGCTTCTCTTTTCAAAATTGGAAAATATGCCTATGTAAGAGTTCATGTTAATGCAAAT
>VSMD01042042.1:0-15087 GCA_008750895.1 Mirza zaza
CTCCCCCCTGCCCAATACCCTATTACTGTAGTACCTATGTGTCCACTTAGGTGCTGCTCAGTTAATACCAGTTTGCTGGTGAATATATGTGGTGATTGTTTTTCCATTCTTGGGATACTTCACTTAGTAGTATGGGTTCCAGCTCTAACCAGGAAAATATAAGATGTGCTATATCACTGTTGTTTCTTAGAGGTGAATAGTACTCCATGGTATACATATACCACATTTTATTAATCCATTCTTGGATTGATGGGCACTTGGGCTGTTTCCACAGCCTTGCGATTATGAATTGTGCTGCTATAAACATTTGAGTGCAGGTGTCTTTTTTGTAGAGGGTCATTGGATCTTTTGGGTAGATGGACTGGCCACATTTCAAGCACTCAGTAGCTACATGTAATTAGTGTCTACCATATTGGAAAGCACAGAACATTTTCATCATCTCAGAAAATTCCACTGGACATCCCTGGTCTAGACCACTCAGTATACCCCCAACTGGAACTTGAAATGGCATCAACTTCCCCTGATGCATAATTTCAGAGTTTCAGGGGAGGAGGAAGAGACAAACAGATGGTTGTAGGCAACCAGTAGTATCTTCTTCATTAACATTTTACATACACCTTCATCACTTATAAAGAACTTCCGCACATCTTTCCCACTATCATTCCACAACCATTTGTTATTATTCCCATTTTACAGATGAGAAAACTGGAGCTCAAGGAGAGTAAATGCTTTGGACGAGGTCATTGTCAGCAAGTGGCAGAGCCATTGAAAGGTCTTCTCTTGGCTTTGCATATGGTACAGACAGTGGCCATTGAGAGGTAAGGCCCTTGACCTAGAGAAGTTTAACTTAATAAATTGCATTTAATTCTGGCCTTTCCCAGTCCAACCCCCACCTACCCTGTCTTCCTCCCAGAGGAAGCGGAACCTATTCCTGGAGGTGGGAAAGTGGTTTGGTGTGCTACAAGGACAGAAGCAGAGAAGATGGGACAAGGTCATTCAACTCCAAACTCATGTATTTGCCCAAAGATCCATTCACTGGAAAACTAGCTACTAGAGGGGACGTCAGCAAGACAGCAGACTGGAAAACTCCAGGCCTTGGATCCCCTACAGGAACACCAAGTAAACAATTACAGATTGACTGAAATTACTTTGTAGGAACTCTGGACCAGTCAAAGATCCACAGAAACCAAGTGAATGCCCAATCACGAAAAAGTCACATTTAAAATGGTAGGAAATTTTGCGACCTTTTTATTCACCCCTGCCCCATACCCTCCTCAGCACAGCACAGTGGAAAGGGCCACCTATTTCCTTACTTTGGCCAGAAAGAACCAGGTGAAAATTGTGTGTAACATCTGGTCTGTCTGTGGGCTGCCTAAGGGATTGCTTTCTGTCAACCTGTCTTGGAGCTCAGACAGAAGTGGGAGAACAGTTTTTATCTCAGCATGGAAGCTTCAAAAGGCAGTGGTGAGCATCAGGACATGTAAAAACTGAAAGGAAACTACAGACCCATGGACACCTGGGGCAAGAGATTATAGGGAGAGGGGCACAATAGAATGTCAAAGGTCACAAGGAGAAGCTTGGGTGAGACTCTTTGGGAAATTAAGGCATTTAAAAGCTGCTGGGAGAAATTGGAGGAAAAAGCACACACACAAATCTGAATGGAACACATGCCCAGAAAGAACCTGAGAAGATCGTAAGCCTCCACCCCATGCTGAACTCAAGGCTCAGTGAACCACCACTTAGTGAAGGTCTTCCCTGGCAGTGTGAAAAAACTGTCAAAGATGACTGTTTTTTCAAGTGCCCAATTTTCAACAAAAAGCCACAAAGCATACAAAGAAAGAGGGAAGCCTGGCCCATTCAAAGGAACAAAATTAATCTCCAGAAACAGTCTCTGAAGAAACACATGCATTGAACTTCTTAAAGACTTTAAAATAATTGTCCTAAATATGCTCAAGGAGCAAAAGGAAACATGGACAAAGAACTAAAGGAAATCAAGAAATATATAAACAAAATGAGAATATCTATGCTGTTGGAGTGGATTCACTCTCTTTTGCTCTTCTCCCATCTGAGGACACAGAGTTTGTCCCTCTCTTGCCCTTCCATATTCTGCCATATAAGGATGTAGCAGAATGCCCTCATAGGATGCCAACACTTTGATCTGGGACTTCCCAGCCTCCAGAACTGTGGATGGGGCACATGTTCTGTGGCCAGGTGCAGTGGAAACAGCTGCAGGGAAGGACAAACAGGGTCGGGGATCTTGAACCTACCTGAACCAATAATGTTGTTTTTGTCTGGCTCAAGATTAGTTTGTTCTCTTCTGGGCCCAATCCCCTGCCCCTTCTCTCTCAGTTCCCGGGAGGGAAAGTGATTAAGAGGAGCTCAGCTAAGAAGCAAGACATCTGGGGCCCACCTGACTTTGGCTCAGTCTCACTTGTCCCTTCCTCATGGCTAAGTGAGGATGCATCTAAATGACAGCCCACTTACAGAGCCCTTGTTATTTTCCAAGCACAAGTTGCAACTAGACCATGCTACAGACACAGAGGACCAGAGTGAGGAAGTGACCTGTCCAAGGTGACTTTGAGGGAGGAGGTGCATTTTGGGTGGGATGATCAGGGAAGGCTTCCCTGCACAGGGGACATTTGGGGCAGAAGCAAGCCATGTGTTTACACGGGGGGGGGGGGGGGGGGGGGGGGGGNGTGCATTCGGGTAGGGGGGACAGTACCGGTAAAGCCAGAGGGGGTAGAATTTGCAGCATGTTTGAAGAACAGCAGGGATCAAGTGTGGCTAGAATAGAGGAAGAGGAAGTATAGCCAGAGACTGGGCTGGATCATGTCAGGTTGGGAGGCCAATTTAAGCACTTGGTTTTTACCCTGAGTGAAATGTGGGGGGGCCACTGAGGGTTCTAAGCAGAGGAGGAGTGAGATCTGACTCAGATTTCCACAGAATTCTTCTGTCTGCTTTGTTGAGACCAGACCACACAATGAATGGGAAAACAGAGAACAAGAGTGGGGAGGTGACATGTTTAAGATTACACAGGATGGTAACATGCAGCCAGTGGTAAGCCACAGGGAGACAAGCCACTGGTCACCCAGAGCAGGCATGTCCCCTTCCAGGCCAGGTGGTGAGTTTTTTCTGGGCCCCAGGTTTCCCAGTGTTGCATTTGGTGACTATGAACAGCTGCTAGTGGTCTCCTTCCCCTCCCCTCCCCTTTGAGGAAGAGCACACAGCCACCCCATCTTGGAAACCGCCTACCTCCTGCCATGGATGGTGGTCCACACTGCCACAAACCAACTCCTAAAAGATGTAAATAAATTTGAGCTCATTTGTGGAACAAGTCCAGGTAAGGAGCAGGGTGTGGATTTCTAGCACTCATGTCAATCGGTGGAGGTGGCATTCATGAGCAAATGCACACTCGAGTCATCTCCCTCCTCTGCGTCAGCCTGGCAAACTCTCCAGTCCCTACTAGGGAGAAACCAGTGCAAGACCTGAGTTACCCCCGGGGGCAATAAATGTCACTAAATAAGCCTTGTGTTTGAAGCCCGACTCTGCCACCTACTAGCTGATAATACTACCCAGCCTCTAATGCTCCTGATCCTCTCATCTCTAAATTGAAGATTAGAAATTCTAGCCTTATAAGGTGGCTGCGGAGGAGATTTAACGAGATGATATATAGGAAGGTTCAGGAAGCAATGCCTGGTCTCCAGCAGTTGCCAATGGCTGGGGTCAGACCCCTTTCTAAGATCCCCTGTGGGGATAATTGTAGTGGTCTCCTGACCTTCCTATCAACTCTCCCCAGAGCACACTTTCCACACTAGGTACTCAGCAACTGAACACGACTATCTCTAGAAAAATATATTTTGAGATATTAACTGTTTGGGCTCCTTGTGTTTCCTCTTACTCTTTCCCGCTGTGACTCAAGCATGAAGTAGCAAGGCCAAAACCAAACTTTCCTGCAACTCTGTGTTTTCCGTGTTCTTAGAAGTCTAAGATCTCAGGGTAATAGGTTTCACTGGCAAGGTCAAAGTGAGAAGCAGAGAAAAAGTATTTCTGTCAGACTAAAAGAGAGGCCATCAAAGCAGAGAGATTGGTGGGCCCTGGAGTACATGTGATCTGAAGGCCACTTCCTGATATCACAAACAAAGTGATAGCAAAGCCGAGTGAGAAACGTTTGCATGGAATGTCTGGGGAAGCTGATCATAGGCTGGAGAAAGGGTCTCGTCCCCAGCTTGGCCCCTGAGAGCTGCTAGACCTCTAGGGGTCACTCAGGCAGAAACGGTGGACACCTCATCCTCAACCATCCTCACGGTTCTCAAGCAGAAGACCAATGAGCTTCCCCAAGTCCCTCGAAACCACGTGAGACCCAAGAACATGAGATTATCAGGAACTTCCTTTAGAGGAACTCCCAAAACAATTGAAGTTACTGTTGGACTAGGAGGACACAAATTCAGAAATCAAGTTGAGTTATGCAAAAAAGAAGTTAGCTTTCTTGTACATTTGAATTTGTAGATTGGGATTCAATCCCTCCTGTGGTTCCCATTGCCCCAGAATAAATGCTAAACCTCTTAGCCCAACATTAAAGTCCCTCAACGGTCTTGCTTCTGTTCCCGCCCAGCATTAGGTCTCACTATCCCCAATAGCCAGGTACCTTCTGGCCATACTAAACTACCTGTAGTACTCCCCAGAACTTCATGCTCCTCCTACTTCCAAGCCTTTGTGTCTATTATTTCCTTTGCCTGGAATGCCCTTACACATTGCAACCACTCTGAGAATTCCCACTGTTTTTCAAATGTCAGCTCAAGAATGAGACCTACCCATTACCCAGGACGATCTAGGGTCCCCTCCCTGATGTTCCTACAGTTGACACCGTTGTCTTGTTGCATACTAGGGTCCATTGCAGTTATTGACTTCCTTGGCCACCTCCTCCACTCCTTATGTTCCTCAAGTATGGGAATAGTTTTGCATTCTTTACTGCCAGTGTCTAGTACATGGCCCAGCACCAATGGTTGATGAGTAAATAAATAAAATAAATGACACCTGAATGTGTCCTTCAATATCTCCATTTGCTCAACTAGGAAATGAGACATTCTACGACTCCATGAACCTGCATGTGCCTGACAGAGCCACTAGCAGGGGTTCGAAACAGTTTTATTAGCTCTTGTAAGCCAAGTGAGAGAGAGTGATGGGATGAAGTAGGGAAAATATCCATGTTTATCTCCTTCAAACAGGCCCCTTAGCAAAACTGGGAGTTACTGACTCCTGTCACTTGAAAGTCCAAGGCTTCAGGACTGGTTTCAGGCAGAACTGAATGCAGGGCTCAACTGACATGGTGAGGACCCATCTCTCAGCTCACCTGTGGGTGCCACTGAAATCCGTAGTCAGGTTCTCTCTTTGCTGAGGCAGGATGGCAGCCCAAGCTCCACCTTCACGTCCCCCTTATTTAAATCCAGTGGGACAGTGTGAGTCCACCTCCATAACAGTTGGTTCTTCTTGGCCCTGATCTGCCCGATTTGGCTCTAATCCCCATCCCTGAAAAAATCACTGAGGCCAGAGACATCCAATGGGACTGGCGTAAGCCTGGCTCGTGAGACTTGCCCTGAGACTCAGGCAAGAAAATTGCAAGAGAATGAGGTATGGCTCCTAAGACAAAAACCAGGGTCTGATGGTAGAGGAAGAGGATGCTGTGTAGACTCCAAGTCTTCAAGTCCCTCCCTTGGGCCCTGAGCTCCACCTGACCAGGACATGGATAATAGAAATCTTACCTCCACTAGCAGTTCTGGAATCGACCTTGCTGTCTCAAATCCATCCCCTAGGAAGGGGGATACCCTTAAACCCCTATGAGCTGCCAGAATCTTAAGTTTCTCTGACAGACTCCTCCACCCTCTTCCATATATCTGTGGTGCTTAAATCCTGCTCTGGAATCCCGCCAGGAGTTCCTGATCTCACCTCTCTGCTCCCCCACCGCACAGTGGGTTCAGCCGGCTTCCCATGTCTAGCGGAGGTGCCATCAGCTGACTTGGATATCACTTTCTGCATTTACCCCAATGCCCAGCCCAGCTGACTTTTGGACCGTTGGTTACTGAGTGAGCAGTGGCCACCTCCCTAGGAGCCAGTCAAAAAGTAGACTCATTTGTCCCAAATAAACTCCACTGACTCCTATCACCTTCTTCTCCTGACCTGAGCTACTAGGCTCCAAGAATACACAGCAGTGCACGACAGCTCCAGACTCAGTGGGACATTCTGCAGTTATTCATTCATTCATTCATTCAACAAACACGCTTGATACCGCCTGTGTGCTAAACGCTGTGATATCGTCTGAAAACACAACAACAACACAACGTTGAACAAGACTGGCAGCCCCTAGTCGCCAAAGAAGTGTCCAAGCTTGAGAGGGAAAGGGACATTTACCAAACAATCACACAAATGATTGTCTCATTGCAACTGCAACCAGCACTAGAAAAGCTTGCTATGAGAGCATATAACGGGGTCTGGAAAATCACCTCAAGAAACTTACATTTAAGCTGGAACCAGAGCACCAGGTGAGACTCAGCCAGGTGAAGAAAGGCAAGAGGGGTGAGGCCAGGGCACCAGCACAGGCAAAGCCTTGAGGCCGGAATGAGGTCAGCAGAGGGTCAGTAGCCCCGTGATCTGGGGGAGGAGGACCGGGCTGGGAGGTATGTTTAAGTCAGTGCATTCCAGATGTGAAGTTTTAAAAATTCTACATCTCATTTTATTAGGAATGGCAAAATCTCCATAAAGAGGCCAAGACTGATTTCTTTTTCCCTTTTTTCTCTATTCTCAAATAATTCAGACTTCAAATAGCCGTTTCCTACACTGCCTCAGGGAGCCTCACCTGGAGCATCCCCGACACTCTGCCAATTACAGCAGTCCACTTAATAGCTCCTCCACTGACAGGGTTTCCCTGAGAAGCAGGCCGGGCGCCCTGGGGGACTGAATGTGAAGTTGGGCTATTACAGCACACTCTTGCTGCCAGGGTGTGTGCGCCCACTGCTGAGAGCCTGCAGCTCCCCGAGCAGTTAATCTGCAATATCCGAACGATTTTCTCATTCTAGGAGAGGCAAGGTCTGTTTTAAAAAAAAAGAAAAAAATGAAAAACGCCCTGCCACTCAAACTCTCTCCGAGCGTGCAGTCACCATGGGCCCTGTCCCCCTCTCTGTCGACGCTGTTTGAACACTGTCAACAGCACCAGCCAGAGCCCACGCCCCGCCCGGCCGCCTTGGCGACCTCCATTATTTATGACAGAGCGTGAAATTGATTGTGGCTGAAAGATCCACACTGGAATCAAATGAACTCCTCAATTATTGCTGCACGAATAAATCTCTGCTTCTGGATTTCCCCTGGGGTGGAGGCATCTAACCCCAGGTTCAAGGTAATAGATATTTCTAGATGGAAAGTACAGGTGACTCTATTGTAATGACTGTCAAGTTATAAGATTCCCGGGGTTAAGTGATTCTTTCTCTCCCTCTCCGTCCGCCTCCCCTTTAACAATTCCAAGGGAAGAGCGTTCCAACAGCGTCCCCATTGTGAGCCTGGGGGGCCTTCCCTCGGCTGCTGAGTACATGACAGATATTTCCACTCTCTGGGCTCTGGTCATTTCCAATCCTTTTTCACAGAAAATATGCAGTGAGTGTTAATGGGGTTATGGAAAGATTAATAGAGCTTTCAGGGTGTTCGGGCCCGGCTGTTATTCCTTCCACAGAAAGCCTTCAGCTCAGGGAAGTTTAATGATGAGACTTAACCCATTAAGACAACATACAGACAACCTCCACCCATCTCGGGATTAATCTTATTTTCCTTCCTGGTCATACAAAGCCCTCCTGGCTCGGGAAGACAGGCAGAGAACGCAGGGAGGCTGAAGGCTTGCTGCCAGCCAGGTGGTTGGTGAGTTCTGGAACCAGGGGAAGAAATGCCTGGGTACCTGTTACTGATCTTGAGTCATCACTGTGTAAGGCATTTCTGTAACAGAGGGAGCTTCCTGGAAAAGGGTAGAAACGATTTGTGAGCAGTGATTGAGAGGGGCAGGGGAGTGTTCTTTGTATCACAGGAGGTGGCTCATCAGAATCATCAACTATAGGTAAACAACAATACCCTGAAGCTGAAAATCCTCCCTTTAAAAGCTCTGTATTTATGCTTATAGATAGGACAATGGTGCTTTAAGACAGGAGTCCGCCTTTCTCCTCATTTGCTGGCAACCTCCCTTTCCTTCTCTTCAAATCATTTGTCCTTCATTCTTCTGATGCGAACTCAGAGAAAAATGCTGAACTTTCAGTAACAATTCCACCAACTTTAAGTCTTGCAACTCTCTCATGAAGTCTTCCCAGCATTTCTGCTTCACAGATGGCGAAACTGAGGCTACAGCCAATGGGAACCTCAGCATGAGAAATAAATACTAATATTCAGGTTCACGGCCAACATTCATCATCCAGCACTCAATGAGCATCAGGCATGATGCTACAAGGTTTTACACATATAAGCTCATCTAATCCTCAAAGAAAACCTCCTGGAAGGAAACCAAGGACAGAGAGGATAAGTCACTTGCCTAAGACCACACACAGTTAGTGCTGAAGGTGAAATCTGAGCTTCTGATAGCTCTGCTAGTCTAACCTTCACAAAAGGAGTTCACATTGCAGTAGAAACAGCTGCGGCATGAAGGATGACCCAAGTTCTCTGCTCAGGTTTGTTAGCTGTGCACACTTGGGATATCGATTATGAATGTCACTGGCATGTTTTGGGGCAAGCAGTCCCAAGTGGTAGTTTTAGGGTATAGAAGATCATGAAGAGCATTCAGAATTCAAATTATGGAGCTGGAAATGCCAGCTCAGCCCGTATGTGCCTGCCTAGCTTACAGACAATGGGGAAACTTGAAGTTAAAGAGCCAATGTGTCCTAGTTTTCAAATATGGAGCCCAGCACCCAGACAACAGTAGGACTTTCTCTGGACCCCCAGACCCATGCGTCCCTCTATGTTCCCCATTCTTATTACCTCTGGATTCATGGCAAGCCCATTTCATGCACCTGCCTGCACGGTTCCAAGCCCCAGTTAGTCCGTCACAGCAGTGTAGCAGTCACCCTCACTGTCAATCAATATTTCTGGTTTCCTCCTTCAAAGGACCAAGTTCATTGAACTTCTCGGTTCCTTCAATTTAAAAGGGGCCATGCGATTTTCTTTGTCCAGTGAAATGTGAGAAGTCACCTGTGACTCCCAGGCGGGGGTCTTTAAGCTTCAGTGTGAAACCCACCACATTTCCTTCTCCCTTCCCTGGTGCCTGGCAGCAGCCCAGGTGCTAAAAGCTGCACGGATCAGGAGGGTGCCGGAGTGAGGATGCTGTGGAGCCCAGCCTGGACTGGACCCGTGACAGACACACGGTGTGAGCAAGAAATTGACCTTTGTCACCTATGACTGCAGCGCAACAGTCTGAAGGATACAGGTGGTGTGATCTAGAGAAATGCAAGATGCCCCAGCCCTCAGGTAATTGTAGTCCAGTGGAGAGGAAAATCTGTACACAGATGATAGTACACAGCCCCATCTGCCTGCAGAGGATCTATGTCACCCCTGGGGAACTGCTGGGAGTAGGCGAGTGCCCTTCTCTCAGGGCAACCAGCTCCCCTCCAAGTTGTTTCCTGAAAGGCCATTGAAAGGATATGTGGCCCATCTGGAAAATTCATTGTTCTCCAGCCAGGCGCTATGGCCCTATTTATCCTGGAGTCAGGAGTCGCCCTGTGGGCAGCTGCGGAAACTCCAAGGGAAATGGGATATCGATTTGCAATTCCTTAGATACACGCGCGTGCGCGCGCGCACACACACACACACACACACACACGGGCACACACAGCATCCTCACAGCAGAGTGGCTGCCTACCTCTTTGTCACCAATACCTTTTTGTTCTGTTTTTCCTTTGGCCTTATGTTTAGAGAGACATTTCTTTCCTCGAGAACAATCGGTATATATGAAGTGATTTTCCTGCCTTCCAGGTAGGTAACATCCGCCTTTGCTTTCAATGTCATCCCGGATTTTAACATGCAATCCTTCGTCACCAATTGCTCTTTATTTTGCTCTGTGTCAGTGGTTCACAAACTCAACGTGCTCTATTAGTGGTTCAGGGTCCCCTTCCCAGGGATCCTGAGCAATTGTGTCTGAGCTGGTGCCTGGGAATCTGCACTTCAGCAAAACCACCCCAGCGCTCTCGTGTTGGCAGTCAGTGGGTCATGCTGAAGAAATGCAGATTTCAATGCCTATCAGGAAAGTGGTGTATGTCCCCAACTCCAGTGACTGTGGATGGCCTGAAGACGCCCCATGACTTGCCCCAGCCCAATGCCAGGGACAGTCCAGATCCCCATCAATATGTCAGCACCGTTGCTGGCTCCCAGCTGGTCTCCCTGTCTTCAGCTCCCTCCCCCAGCCCATCCTCCACACCACATTGCCGCATCCAGCATGCTGTCCCCAGCTGCAAAGCCCCCTTGAGAACCCTGCCACCTACAGTAAGCCTTCATTGAGCACCTAGTGAATGCTAGGCAAGTGTTTTACATCTGATATCTTAATCTCCAACCATATACCTATGATGCAGGGTCTATTTTGAGTCCCGCTTTACAGACAAGGAAGTGAAGAAGCAGGCAGGCTGGGTATCAGAATTGCCAGGACACTTATGGGGCCCCAGGCAAGCGGAGGCCTGGAGCTTGCAGCCCACTCCCTTTCTTTCCATCTTGGCTCCCTCTCCTGTGGCGGGGCCTCACTACATATATGTGCACACTGAGCCTGCACATCAGAGCTTCACCCACACGCTTGCAAACAGCCATCCCTGGGACGCCGCTCAGAGTAGGGATGTGCACATGAGAGGCATGGCACATCCTTGAGGGCATGCACTCTGCAAAGAGGTTCATGCAAGACCCTGGAAGTAGTTAGGGCTGCTGTCCCCAACCCCTTGGCTGCAGACCAGTGCCCTGTGTGGCCTATTAGGAACAGGGCTGCACAGCACAGTATTTCCTCTGTATTTACAGCTGCTCCCCATCGCTCGCATCACCTCCTGAGCTCCACCTCCTGTCAGATCAAGGGTGGCATTAGTTGCAGGAAAACAAGCTCAGCACTCCTACTGAGTCTGCATTATAGTGAGTTGTAGAAATATTTTGTTATATATTACAATGTAATAGAAATAAAGTGCACAATAAATGTAATGCACTTAAATCATCTCAAAACCATTCTCCTCTACCCCACTGTCTATGGAAAAATTGTCTTCCATGAAACCAGCCCCTGGTGCCAAAAAGGCTGGGGACCACTGGGTTAGGGGATGTTTGGACAGGAGCCACAGTTTACATGGTCGAGAAGAAGGGCGCATGGGTTCTGGGTGGGCATGCCCCCATGGCCCCACTGACTCCTCATCCCATGTGAGTGGCACAGCCAGAGGAGGACCAGAGTGAACCTCCCTCAGTCCTCAGGCAAGGTCTTGCGGTGGCGGGGTGAGGATCGGAGCCCGGCTAGACTCCAAAGCCCAGGACCTCAGTTAACACGTCACTCTTCTCCCTCCCTCCAAGTTCAGGCTTCTCAGCATGGACTTTGCAGTCTGGCCCTGGCTGCCTTAAGCAGCTTCCTGCCTGGTCCTCCCTCCTCCACGCACGGAACACCCATCTCTGTTTCAGACCTAAACTATGATTTGCCAGGTACAAAACAAGGCAAGTTATGACGTCTCTCTCTGGCTTGTAAGCTCTATTTCTGACATTTAAAATGTCCTTCTTTTTCCTTTTCTACTACTTAAAGCTCAGATCAAATGTCCTCTGTAAAGCCTTCCCTAATTCCTTCCCAACCACCCCAGAGCAAGGTTATTCACCCATCCCTTAGGGCCCTCATCACATGAAACCCACATGACAAGGCTGTGTTGATGAACCTGAACTCCTCTCTGTACCCACAGAACCCAGTATGGGGGCTGGAACATTCAGTGCTGAATAAATACTTCCTACAAGAATCATGACAAAGTTGATGCCAAATTACTCTTAGCTGTTTCCAACATCCAAATATTTTTCAGGACAAAAAAATCTATCTTGCATGAGAGATTCAAAGCAGGCATATCCTGAGTAGACAAAGATGTTCATCATTAGCAAAACAATTGGACATAACTCAAATAAGTATTAATTAGTTAAGCAAATTAAAGATGCAGGATATAACAGCATACTATGCAGATGTTTAAACAGTACAAAGCACATTTATTCCAACATGAAAAACCGCCAAATGAAAAAAGCATGATACAGATAAGAATGATGACATTTAAAATTATGTGTTTTTTATATGTATATGTGTGTGTGTGTGTGTGTGTGTGTGTGTACTCATAGAAAAATGTTTGGCATTATATGCACCAAAATATTAAGAGCTGTTCCCCCCTACTGTGTAGTATTGGGAGATGTCATTAATGTCTTACTTTAATGATTTGTTAGATGGCCTATATTAAGAGTATATTTGTTTTATGTGTTAAAAATAAAGACATATTTTGAAAAAAAAATAAAAGTGGTGCAAAGTTGGAAACCTCCTTTGTTGGAATATGTGGCCCACCTTGCTGGCTAACTGCTTTGAAAGGGCCACTCCTTGTCTGCACGCAGCAGCCCAGGGCCGCCTGCCAGAGCCCAGGCAGGGTATCGTTCTCTCCCTGCTAGGAACTCCTGGAGAGGAAGTCACGAGCTTGCATCTGTCCCTGCTTCTAGCCCCTTGTCAGAGGATGCAGCCCAAAAAGGTAAAGCTCCAGTTTCAGAAGCAACACTAGCCTTGGATGAGGAAGGAACTGCAGTAACCTGTAGGCTTCACAACGCTAGAGGAGGAGGACAGAAAGTCACAGGACAGGACAGGACAGGACAGGACAGGACAGGACAGGACAGGACAGGAAAGGAAAGGAAAGGAAAGGAAAGGAAAGGAAAGGAAAGGAAAGGAAAGGAAAGGAAAGGAAAGGAAAGGAAAGGAAAGGAAAGGAAAGATTTATTTTATTAAGTGCCTGGTTTGTGTCCAGGTCCTTTTAGATACAACATTACATCTGATTCTTCCAACAACCCTACAGAATATATATTCACATCCCCATTCTACATATGAGGAAACCAAGGCACAGAAAGGTAAAGAAAGCAATTTGCCAAACGGCACATAGCTAGTACAAAAGAGAGTCGATATGGAAACATCCTCATGCAACAAAGACAAGCACACCCCAGAGATACTGCAGGTTTGGTTCTAGCTCAACGCCTACTGCAATGGAAGTGATTGATAAATGGAAGCTTTCATCATTATTATTTGTTTTCCAACTGTAATCTCACCAATCTTGATTGGAATGAGACCATGCATTCTCTATTTCTCTTAAGACAAGTGAGAATCATGTTTATGTTCTCACAAACATGATGGCATCATCATGATTGGCTGAAATTGACTTTGCTATCAATCAAAAACCCTTAAATCCTTTCTAAGCATGGTTGCTTTGTCACCAACCCTCTCACGTCCAGCAGGGGCATCACGAGTGTTTTGGGCCCAGAGGTTTGCCCTTACATGTGTACTAGTCAGAGATCATTTGTTTGTGTCAGGGCAGCATTCCATTTTGAAACACAAGCTGATTCACCAGGAGGCAGAAGCCTTTGAGTGTTACACAGGGGAACTTGGACCCTCTCCTCACCCAGAAAATCCACCAATCGTAATTTTTCTCCTTCAGAGGCAACATGTCCTTTTTCAAGCACTTATGATGAGGTTATAATTGGGGAAATAGTCATTTTCCTCAATTTACAGATGAGGTGACTGTTTTATTTAACATGGTTTGAAAACTTGCAAAAGGAAACCTTGCTAATTAGTGGTAGGACCTAGACAAATATTTACGTCTCCTGAACACCAGGCAGTTGTTCTCTTGACACACTGCGCACCTCTGGACAGAGGGCATTTGAGACCAAGTCTAGAACAGGTGATAGCGAGTATGTAAATGACTTACAAATGGCCAAGGGCAATCTCTGACTATATTCCAAAACGTTAATGGGAGTGGTTCTTAGATTTTCCAACAATATCCACCTATTTTGGCCAGAATAAGTACAACGTAGCTGCATTTATTGCATAATCACCTTTTTTCCCCACCAAAAGTCCCAAGTATCGATTATCCCTCATTCCATGCGCATCGCAAACAGCTGGTCCCTGGCCCTCCAGTCAATACTGCTTTAAAAAATCCACATTTGACCCCCCAAAGAAGAGAAAAGAAGAAGGCATCTGAGGTTTGCAGCATGTGAGATCAGCCCCATGGTAAGGCAACATACCTGCTGTTCGGAGCAGGTGCACTGGGGCAGACACAGGACCTGACTTTCGGCTCTTGTGCCTTCCCAGATGTGGCTCTCTGGGCCAGTCACTCCCATGTCCAAGTCTTTGCATTCACGTCTGCAGAGGAGAAAGAATAGCACCGTGTCAGGGAGTTGCTGGGAGGGTTATATGGTATAGACGCACCCAACACTTATCTCAAGCCAAGTTCCCTAGACACAGCCAGGGCTGGAATTCTGTAGTGGAGGGAGTGCTCGGGAGTCGGGGAGTGAGGGAAGCAGAAAGGGGGAAGCAAGAACAAAGGCAAGCAAGTGGTCTCAACCCAAAACTCTCTTTAGCCTGGTCCCACAGGCAGCTCTGGAGCATGAGGCCAACCGCAGAGCTATGCTGAAATGGAGGCAGGGCCAGCCTAGGTCAGTCACTGCCTGATACCAAAGGCAGAGCTAGGGGAGGTGTTTCCTATTCACCTGGGAGAAGGTGTTTCCTATTCACCTGGGAGAAGGTGTTTCCTATTCACCTGGGAGAAGGTGTTTCCTATTCACCCAGAAGAAGGAGTTTCCTATTCACCCATGGAGGGGAGATGTTTCCTATTCACGCAAGAGCAGGTGTTTCCTATTCACCTGGAGGAAGGTGTTTCCTCTCCATCTGGGGGGAGGTGTTCCCTACTCACCCAGGGAAGGTATTTTCTGTCCAGCCAGGGAGGTGGCTTCTATTGCACCCCCCCCCCCAGGTGGATCCTATCCAGCCCAGGCGGCCACTGTGAGCTGTTAGCTGCCCACACCCACAGCAGCTAGTGTGTGACTGTACAGCCAGGGAAGGGG
>VSMD01042059.1:0-25385 GCA_008750895.1 Mirza zaza
CCCTCCCCCCTCCCTCCCTCCCTCCTCCTCCCTCCCTCTCTCTCTCTCTCCCTCTCGCTCCCTCCTCTCTCGTAGGGAATGGTAGGATTTGGGGACAGGTGACGGACGGGGCACGCACGGCCTTTTCCCCCACCCCTCAGATCCCCCGCAACCGACTCCACCTCTGTGGAATGTCGTCGTGAAACGATCGGTAGATTTCTGTCATTTCGCCCGGGACGCCTCAAGCCCAACACGTGGCTCGTGAGACGAGGCAGAGAGCACCGTTTCCGCAGAGGGTGCGCTGTGGCGGTGACGCCAGGAGTGGACCATTTATAATTCGCTTCTCCCCGGGTCGCTCCGCGGCCCACTTAGACGCGGGTGCAGGCCACGCAAAGTCAGCCCGCGTGCGACTCTTCCCGGGTCCGGGCGACGGGATCGCCGTGCACAGTGGACCGGGCTGTGCGCCATGCAAGGGCGCCTCGTCTAAAAGAAACGTTGCCGGGGAAGGGCCTAACATCCAGGAAGAGGTGTGACGGCCCTTCCTCGTGCCCCGCCAATCCCACAGGTGTTGTCCCCGCTGTCCGACTCCATCCTGGCAGAGAAGACGGTCTCCGTGTTAGATGACAAAGTGTCGGTGACCGACCTGGCCGTCCAGCTCGTGGCCGGGCTGTCCGTCGCCCTGCACCCCAGCGCGGAGCACAGCAAGGCCGTCACAGCTGTGGCCACGGCGGAGGAGCTTCTGCGGGCCCCCAAGCAGGTGGGGGCCGGAACGGCGGAGGGCGGGAGGGCGGGAGGGAGGAGGCAGGGACGGGGCGGGCAGGCAGAACCAGGGTCCAGGTGGGCAGAACCACCGAGGCCCTGTCACTGCAGACAAAAGCGCCCAACTTCCCCACGTGGCTTTTGGGTCACACAGACCGAGGGTCTGCGATGAACCAGAGCACCGCGGTGACTCACAGCGCACAGAGGTGACACCTGGCACAAACTCGGCCGCTCAAGACAGCGCCCACCTGTCAGCTCCCGGTGCCGTGGGTGGCTCAGCCGGCTTCTCGGCTCAGGGCGGCCACAGTCAAAGTGCAGCTGGCCGGTTCTCGCCAGGACGCTCTGGGCCGGGGTCTGCGTCCGCGGTTATTTATGTGTCGGCAGGAGCCAGATCCTTGCAGTCCTGAGATGGAGGCCCCCAGCTGGCGACTGGCCCGGAGCTTCTCTTAGCGACCGACCGACGACCGAGGGCCACCACAGTCCTCCCTCCTCTCTCCCCGCCCCTCCCCAGGGGCCTCAACCCAGTGGCGGTGCAGGGGTCCTCACGCCCCAGCCTCCCTGCCTCCCCCTCCTGCCACCAGCTAGAGAAACCGCTCTGCTTTGAAGTAAGGGTCCAGGGGGCGTCACTGGGCCCACCCAGATGGCCCAGGAGGATCTCCTCCCTCCTCACCTCCAGGCCACCCTACGACACAGCCGTGAGCAGCATCACGCTCACCGCGCGCGTGTGGCCTGGGGTTTAGGGCGGAACATCCTTGGCGGGGCCGTTCTGGAAGCTCTGCCTACCGCAGGGAGACAGTTGGGACCTGACTTTGCTCCAGAGTGTCCCTGGGACGGCGGCGGGTCCACGTCCGGCCCGCAGCGCCGGCTCCTCTCCTCTCTCGAGGGCAGGCAGTCGGCGTGGCGGTTTCTAGTCCATCAAGGGCAGAGTGAAGCGGGCGGAGGGACGTGCAGGGGAGAGGGCGTGGAGCTATTTGCCGAGAATGTGTAATCAATTAGGGCGGAGGATTGGCATGGCAACCTCCCTGGCAAGGGGCAAGGCCACCGGTCCGCTCCCTGACGTGGCCCATCTGTCTTCATCAGGTGACAGTAATTGGTGGCCCCAGCACCGACTAGGGGGGTTGGTTATGGCCGAACCACGGTGCATCTGATTTGCAGACACGACTGTTGAGAGGACGGGGCACTCAGTCATTCCTGGGCGGGTGTTATTTTAAGTGGTTCAGAGTTTCTCATCTTTGGGGAGACGCGTTGGCCTCTCCTGATAAAAACGCCAGGTCCCTACCTCTCCGTAATGAGCTAATGGAAGGACTTGGTCTCAATCACACGGCAGGTTGGGACAGAGATGGATTCTGGCAGGCCGAGGGCGCTCAGGGCTTTAGCTCTGATTGTCTGCCCTTTCGGGGGCCTGTTTCATGCTAACTCCTTTCTCCATCTAGAGTTTGTGAAGGAAAATTAACCCAAGAGGAAAAGGCAGCCACAGTGAGCTTGCACACTGCTAACAGGGCCTGCTCTCGGCCCGGGGCGTGTGGAAGGCTGGCACCTTGTTTGTGATCATTTTCAACTTGGAAATACAACATCTCAAAGATTTTCACAGCCACAAATATGAGGGCCGTGGCGTATGCCTTCCCCCACGCTCTGCTTGTTCTGCAGAAAGCCAGGCTAGGAGAACGAGAAGACAGTCCCGTGGGATTCACCCGTGAGGCTGAGGCATTAGCGAGGGGCTCTCGGGGGTGCAGGACCCATCGGCCGCTGGTGGGGGGGGTGAGGGGACAGGGTGGGAACCGCATTGCTGTGCCAGCTTCATCTGGCTTCAGTTTGGTTCCCCCAGGAGCTACACCTGAGCAAGGACTCAAGTGCAAGGACTTTATCTAGCGGCTAAAAGCAACCCCGGTGGGGAAGCCGGCAGGTCATGATGCTTCCAGCTCAGCCACCTGCATGGGCAGCTGGTTTTATCAACCAAGATATCGCTGAACCATCACCAACAATGATGACCAGCGTCCACGACAGGCCCTTGTCCCCTGGTCACAGACACAGACTAGTGGCCTAGTCTTTGGAATTAATGCAGCTGCCGTGTTTCCCCAAAAGTAAGACAGGGTCTTGTATTTATTTCTCCTCAAGGAGACACCCCAGGGCTTGTTTTCAGGGGATGTGTTATTTTTTTTTTTAAGTACGGTACAACCATCTACATGGATTCAAACAGAGTGAAGTCGTCTTCTTCTGGAACATCATCACCACTCTCCAAACCCCGAATTCCATCTTGAATATCTTTCGACTCTGTTTCCTTTAGAACCACTAGCCCCGATCTCTCCTGTCGAGCACTAGAGCTCTCACGGGGCGGATGAGAAGGGCTGCTCGTCTTCTTTCCCGCTCCGCGACGACACGCACGGGTTGTGCAGACGCGCTGGGGTGGGGCGCACATGCTTAGAAATCCTGCTGGGGCTTATTTTATGGGTAGGGCTTATTTTCGGGGTAGGGCTTCTGTTGTGCAAATGCTTAGAAATCCTGCTAGGGCTGATTTTATGGGGAGGGCTTATTTTCCGGGAAACACGGTACTGCGGGGGAGGGGCGGGAAACACGGTCAGGGCGGAGGGCGTTAAAGCGGAAGCCCCCTCTTCTCTCTGCACCCCCATGCCATGCGGTGGCGCCTTCAACTTTGCCTGAGAAATAAGGAAACGAGCGTGTTTCGCCCATTACAGCTGACCCTGCTGTCCCGTCAAAGGTGCTCTGTGGGCTGTCGCCCGAGGGCAGTGATGTCCCGCGTGCTAGTGGGTGGCACTGCCTGGGGCTTCCCTGTGTTGTCGGTTTGCTCCTGGCGAGGCTGCTGCTGCTGCTGTGAGTGGGTTTCCCCATTTGTTCCCATTTACATTAAGGTGATTTCTCTGACCTGGCCATCGCACATGTAGGTTTCCCGCCTGCATCCATCGGCCACCGGGTCTGGCCTCTGCATCCCGCCCCCTGTTTCTCAGGGTGTTCCCTAGGATAGGGCTTCTAGAGAGGAGTCCCTCCCCCAGGGTGGCCTTCTAACGCTGCGTCTCCCCGCAGGAAGCCGTGGTCAGCACGTGGCTGCAGTTCAGCGACGGCTCGGCGACGCCCCTGGACATCTACGACCCCAAGGACTTCTCCCTGGCGGCCACCTCCCAGGACGAGGCGGTGGTGTCGGTGCCCCAGGCGCGCTCCCCCAGGTGGCCCGTCGTGGTGGCGGAGGGCGAGGGCCAGGGGCCGCTGGTCCGGGTGGACATGACCATCGCGGAGACCTGCCAGAAGTCCAAGCGCAAGAGCGTCCTGGCCGTGGGCGTGGGCAACGTCAGGGTCAAGTTCGGGCAGAACGACGAGGACCCGGGCCCCGCGGGGGATTACGCGGGAGACGAGCTCAAGAACCACGCCAGCGAGCGCCGGCAGAAGGGGCCGGCGGAGCAGGAGCGCGCGGGCCTGGACGGGCCTCTCTACGGCAGCTCCTCCCTGGGGCGCGAGGAGGGGGTCCCGGGCAGGGCCACCCCTGCCACCACCACCACCACCGCCGCCAAGTCGCTGCTGGACAACAGAGTGGCGAAAAACAGCCGCGCGGACGCGGGCAGGCTGGCCGGGGAGGGGCAGCTGCAGAACATCCCCATCGACTTCACCAACTTCCCGGCCCGCGTGGACCTGCCCGGGGCGGGCGGCGCGCAGCCGCCGGGGGAGGACGAGCCGGTGCCCACGCCGCGCGGCCTGAGCGACCTGGAGATCGGCATGTACGCGCTGCTGGGCGTCTTCTGCCTGGCCATCCTGGTCTTCCTGATCAACTGCGCCACCTTCGCGCTCAAGTACCGGCACAAGCAGGCGCCCCTGGAAGGCCAGGCCGCGGGGACGCACTCGCACGACTGGGTGTGGCTGGGCAACGAGGCGGAGCTGCTGGGCACCGCGCCGCCGCCGCCCCAGCGCGAGCACACGACGGTCATCGACCGCGGCCCCTACGAGGAGAGCAGCCACCTGCTGCTCAACGGGGGCGGCGCCCAGCAGCACGTGCAGAGCCAGGTGCACAGCGCGGCGGCGGCGGCGTCCGGGGCGCGGCAGGGCAGGGACCACCCGAGGCAGGAGCCTCCGCACTCGCCCGCCTCCAAGAGGAAGAAGGTCAAGTTCACCACCTTCACCACCATCCCCGCGGACGACGGCTGCCCTACCGTGAACTCCATCCTCGGCGGCAACGACGAGGACATCCAGTGGGTGTGCTGAGACACGGGGCGGAGGCGCCCCGAGGACGCCGGGGGGCCGGTCTGGAGACATCCGCGAGGGCAGAGCGTGGGCCATCCTCTGGCCGGAGCCCTCCGCAGCCCGGCTGCCTTCCTTCGGGTCCGCCAGTAGATGCAGGCTCCAAAAATTGGCCCACGCCGGGGCAGGGGTTCTCGCTGGGCCGAGTGGGCAGGGCTGGGCCTCAGTGGCAGAGGGAAGTTTTGAAGCCGGGAAGGGACTTTTTTTTGTATCAAGAGGTTTTTTTTTTGGTTTTTGTTTTTTTTAGCAGTCCAGGAATGGCGGATTTTCAAAAGCCAGAGGAATAAACTCGGGGGTGAGGGGGGTGCAGACCAAGATATTAAACTGCACACGGTGAAATAAATTAGGAAGGTTATTTTATGAGTCAACCTAGAATACAGACAATCTACCAAAAAATCATTTGTTAAAAAAAAATGAAAAAAAGACAAATAAAAAGAGATAGAAATAAATAATCTGTTTATATTTCTAATAAAGGAGCAAAATATAAAAATAGGGCCCGCTAAGAGACATTTTTCCATTTTAGTTCAATATTCTCGCTTTGACTGTCTCAAGGGGCTGCCTCTTGGGATAGAACGAAGGATTTTTAAATATTCACTTGGTAATCTTTTCTTCTCTTTTCCATGTTTCCTGTTTGTTTTTTTTTCTTTTCCTTTCTGTGTCCTAGACTTCTATTTCGTTTATATTTAATGTTTATTTCTAAGGATCCAGGGGTATATTTTTTCTTAAAGGAAACGTAAATTATAATCCTGTGTGTTAGATGGATTCCTATAAACAAGGTCCATTCATCCAGTCTTTGAGTAGTAACGTCCAAGCTTTTCTATAGTCCCCCAGCCTGGTTGGCGTTTGCTGGGTGTTCACAGTTGGAGCACTCAGAGCCTCTCGTGGGAACCGTGGTTGGGCCACGACCACGGCCACCACCACAGCGGGACATCGCTAACGGCAGAGGGCACCCAGCCTGGACCACCCGGCCACACGGTGACTCCTCCCCTCCTGCACGGGGGATGGGGCAAGTCGGGTCAAATGCAAAAGAGACACCGTGCCCAGGAACAGTCACAGCCGACCTGGTGGGATGGGTCTACCCCAGGACATATCCGATGCTGAAAAAAAATGAACAAAGATTTAAAAAAACAAAACAAAACAAAAAAAAACTGGGAGTTTTTCGGTTGTTTTTCTTACTTTGTTGGGTGGGGTATAATACCAGCATAAACTCTAAAGATAAAAAAAATCTATGTTAGATTGTCAATCAACTGTGTTTTTGAACAGCATCATTGTGTAGCAGCACATTGCAAAACACGCATTCATCCAAAGCGACACGTGTGTGTGGCCCGGAAGCCCACGGCAGAGTGAGGTAAACCCCTTCCTGCTGGCCTGCGGGGTGGCCGCGGCGGGCAGGTGGGCGGGGGAGGGGGACACCCGTCGGCACGCCATGCTCTCAGCGAAGACGCCAGGGGTGTTTATCGTGTTTATTTTTTTAATTACTGAAACCAGTAGCTAAGACAGGGTCCTTGGAGCCTCCTCCCCGTGGTGGGACCTTTAAAAAGTATATTTGTAGCACATGTTGTAGACGGAAAGAAGATATTTATTTATACCTGTGATGCCAATTGTCATTAAAAGGCGTATCATGGTGTGACGTTCAGCTTCTCGTTGGGTGTTTCTTGCTTCCTTGAGTTCCTCCCTCCCTCCCACCCCGAAATGCCCAGCTGCTGAAGAGCTAGGCGGTTAGGATGCAGGGAAGACACAACGCGTCTGCCCGTCTCTTTCTGTTTCTTTCCTCCTTGGTTTCTTGGCTGACCCGGAGTCATTCCTAAATAGAAAACCTTTCTCTCCTCTGTGCGCGTCAGTGGGACTGGCCCGGGCTCCAAAACGTGCCTTTTTTACAACTTCCAGCGTGACGCCAAAGCCACCGACCCAAGGCCACACTTTGCAAACTGGCCACCTACGTCCGAGAAGGACAGCCCTGGCCTCAAATGGAAGACGATGTCAAACCTCTCCTCTGGGGAGAGGGGTTACTTCCGCTTGTTTTGTGTGTGTTGTTGTCGTGTGTTTGAAGTTTGCATGGCACTGTTATTGCTGTCGATGAGTTGGGAGAAGAAAATTTTGGGGTAGAAGTCAAGGTTTTTTGTTGTTTTTTTTAAATAAATTTATTGAGATACCATTTACATAGCACAAATTTGACCCATTGAAGCTGCACGATTTAATGTTTTTTAGTGTATTCACAGAGTTGTATATCCTTCAACACATCCATGTTAGGGCATTTTCATCATCCCAAAAAAAAAAACCCGTACCCGTTAGCTGTCACTGCCCTACGCCCTGCTCTCACCAGCTCTGAGCAACAGCTATTCCACTTCCTGTCTGCACAGCTTTGCCTGGAGGTGCCGGGATTTGTATCCTTACGAGAGACCCTCCTGAAAACGCTCCCAGTGCGTTATAATCCCGATGAAGCCACCAAGCAACAATGTTGCTGCTTGGGAGACGCAGATGGAACTAATGTACCGTGATTGTTCCTTAATCTTAATCCGGGCTGCAGGAGAGACCTCAGCCTGCTCACATCACAGCTGCCCGTACTCAGCGAGCGAGGACAGAGCCTTCACGGCCACAAGCTCAGGTATATGAAACATAGAAATTTCATTTTTCCCCTATACCAGAAATTATTTTTATTATTATTTTTTTTTTGAGACTGAGTCTCGTTTTGTTACCCAGGCTAGGGTGCCATGGTGTCAGCCTAGCTCACAGCAACCTCAAACTCCAGGGCTCAAGCGAGCCTCCTGCCTCAGCCTCCCAAGTAGCTGGGACTACAGGCATGCGCCACCATGCCCGGCTCATTTTTTCTATATATATTAGTTGGCCAATTAATTTCTTTCTATTTGTAGTAGAGACAGGGTCTTGCTCTTGCTCAGGCTGACTTCTAACTCCTGACCTTGAGTGATCCTCCCGCCTCGGCCTCCCAGAGTGCTAGGATTACAGGCGTGAACCACCATGCCCGGCCTTCAATGTAGGTTTTTATGTTTGCCTGCCTTAACATAAACTAGTATAGTAGTGAAATTTGCATTTTTTTTTTTTTTTACTATGTTGACTCTTTAAAACATGAGTTTGATTCCCGAAATGGTGGGCGTGGGTACAAAAGAATATTGCTTTTCGTTAATATGCATAGCTCGTCTCCATGTTTAAAACCATGAACAATCCACAGGTCCCAGGAATTGGGATGTGGGCATCTTCAGGAACATTATTCTGCCGGCCACAGACCAGTATGGACCGATAGGTAAAAATCAAATTTGAATGTAAAACACTTACTCTATGAATCTGCAAAGTGTTTTAAAAAATATTTGGTGGGAAAAATAGTTCGCGAAACAGTGCATACCATATGATTTCAATTTTGTACTTTTAACCACTTCGGTACGGCACTCACCGGCCTGGAAACCTCGCCCACAGCCGGCACTCGTAGTCCGCACGATAGCTTGTGCCGTGCATTGACGACGCACTCGTTTTGCTCTCGTGCGATGAGGGAAGCTTTAAAGCACGGAAAGCTTGTTTTACTTTACAGGCAGCTTTACTTGTCATGTCAATCAGAATAGGTAACATAGACATACGTGTTTTCATGACGTCATTTTTTAAATGTTCACAATTTTATTTTGATAAATGAAAAATTAGAAAAGTCACATCACGGCTGTCGGCTAAAGTCGCTGTGCAAGTTCATCTGTGGTTGTCAACTACAGTCGTCGCTGGGCTGTGCGCGTTCATCTGTGGCTGTCGACTACAGTCGACGCTCGTACCGGAGTGGTTAGGAAGGGCGTGGGCATGCGTGCACCTGCATGGGCTTGTGTGTTTGCGGAGAATACACTATTCTATTACGTAGGCATTTGGGGTTAACACGTCTTCTGTGTGGGATAAGAGTAACTTTATTCTCCTTTTCACGCTTTTATGTTCCAGATTTATTATAATAAGTACAGATGGCTCACATCATCATAAAAGTTATTTTTTTTAAATTCCCATAGAAAAGCCTGTTACGAGAAAGAAGCTAATGAATGGGGTCGGATCCCTTCCACATTTTGCCCAAGAACCTTCCAGCCCCTCCAGGTCCCCAAAGGACTAGCTAAATGCTCCCCTCTCCAGGGATGGTGTGTGCGTGATTGGTCTGTCTCAGATACCCCGAGGGCGTAGAAGCCAATTGTCAGGCTCATCCCGCCAGATAGGAACACGTGTGTTTGTTCTAAGGTCTTGGCAGGGGGGAAACGTTGGTTTCCGGGAAGCTGGGTGCCACTGAGCCCACGTGTCCGTCCTCCCCCCTGCTGTGGAAGCCGTGCAGAGCAGGGGCCGTGAACACAGCGCTTAGCCCAGAGCTGCTGCAGCCTCCCGCGCACAGGTGTCTCCAGTGGACCTCGTTGGTTAAATGCAGATTATCATTCGGGGGGCCAGGGTGGGACCCAAGTTTCTGCCTTTCTAATCAGCCTCCTGGTGGTGCTGTGGGGACTGGTCCATGGGTGATGCCTTCCCTGGCGACAGCTTCCAGGGTGGGTCGGGGCGGGCACTGCAAAGAGCTCAGCAGGCCGCGGTGAGCAGCAGGATCGGGGTAGCGCGAGCTCCATCTGGCGGCGCTTCGGATAACAGCAACGGCGGGAATAAACTCTCCAAGGAAAAGGCCAAACTTTCCTGATGGCCGGATGCTGGGCGGAAGCGGGTAGATTGTCGCATCCAGCTGAGAGGTTGTGGCGGGAAATGAGAGAGACGGGCGATTGACACATCTGGAGAACCGGGTTCAACCAGTTCACCTGGGAGCCCCCGCGAGCCATTTCACAGGCAGCAGAGCTCTGCTTCCCCCCAAAGTTATTGGTTAGAAACACAGCGGCCGGGCAGACCCGGCTCAGACCCCGGCTCAGATTCCACCGCTAGGCACGTGCCCCAGAGAACTGAAAACAGGTGCTCACGTGAAAACTCGCATGCAATGCTCAGAGCATCGTTCACAATAGAGGAAAACAACCCGAAGGTCACCCAGTGGACGCACAGGCAAGCAGGAACGTGGTCCGTCCATGCAAAGGACACAGGTATTGAGTCACGGAGAGGAATCAAGATCGGACACACGCCACAACATGGATGAGCCTTGGAAACATGCCGCTAAGTGAACAGAAGCCACACACGAAAGGCTCTCCTATTTCGTTAGGGGTCCTCAAACTTTCTAGACAGGGGGCCAGTTCACTGTCCCTCAGACCGTTGGAGGGCCAGACTATACTTCAAAAAAAAAAAAACTATGAACAAATTCCTATGCACACTGCACCTATCTTATTTTGAAGTAAAAAAACAAACGGACAAAAACACCGCATGTAGCCCACAGGCCGTAGTTTGAGGACACCTGGTCTACATGAAGTGTCCAGCACAGGCAAATCCACAGGGACAGAAAGTGGAGCATCCTTGCTTTGTGCTGGGGAGAATGGAGACTAGAGAAGGGATAGCTAAAAGGGTTTGGGGTTTCTTTCTGGGGCGATGAAAATGTTCTAAAATTGCCCACGATCATGGTTGCAAGCTCTGTGGATATAGTCAAGCGATGATTGAATTGTACACTTAAAAAAAAAAAAAAACCTGGGTGACTCAGGCACTTAAAGCTGAGTGGCCTTGGCCAGGTGCGGTGGCTCACGCCTGTAATCCCAGCACTCTGGGAGGCTGAGGTGGGAGGATCGCTTGAGGTCAGGAGTTCCAGACCAGCCTGAACAAGAGCCCCAGCCCGACACACCTGGCGCTGGAACGGTACAGGTGCTATTCACCGAAGGTGTGTTTTAAAAGTCGAATCAGGGACGACGTATTCGGGAAAAAGGCACAGAAAGGAGATGTCCATCAGGCAAGCAGGCCCAACGCGGAAGGGCTCACCTACCATGGGTGACGGCCAGCGGTTACTCAGCAACGTCCGCAGAGCGGCGTTACCATGGAAACCGCTCTCAGGCTCTGTGGTCCATACTCAGGTTCTTCCCGGGCGTGATGTCCAAATGTGGGTTTCATAAAAACCGTAACAGGTTCTGATGATTCCGAAGCTGCTACCTCCATCATTGACCTTCCTATAAAGGAGCACACACTTCTCCGTGTGTTTCCTGGTCAGAGTGTAATTGTGCCTTTCCTGGGAACAAGTCCATCAATATGTTCCTAGGCATGTCCCCAAAACAGAGGGCCAAAGGTCTTCTTTTTCCTCCCCATCGGGTAATAAGGAAAGCAGGTGCGTCTTGCCCAGCAGGTGCATGGAGTAAGGCTGCAGCTTCTGTGGGCTCCGTCAGGGGCTTTCTGCTGTGCGAAGGGAGGAGAAATTATACACTAAGCTTCCTTTATTGTTTTCCCGGCAGAACATTTACTGCACAAATGCCAGGAGTAATACTGGAATCCATTCGCTCACAGCTGCTGGCTTCGGGATCACATATAATTCAGTTTCAGAAGAACCACAGAACTGGAGAAAGCACAGACTTGAGTATCCGTATGAAACCTGCGGGAATTGGCAAAAATAAAATTAATTCCCGGATCTCATGGGGCTCTTCAGTCCATGCCCCTCTCTGTGTGTGTGTGTGGAAAGTCAGCTTTCAAAAGGAGCTTTAAAAATGCAGCTTGATTTTGCAACCTCTGAAACTCTCTGGGGCCAGAAATAGCTTTGCCCGGGATCAACCCCCTGTGTGTCTTCATTTTAAAGCTATTTAATGACACCGGTGCCCGTTCATTCATTTTGGTTCTGAAAGAAACATCGCACTGTACTAGCAGAGAGCTTGGAAAGTGAGTAGAAGGGAAAATAAATGAGAACAGCAGCAATGGAGAGGGCAAAATAAGATACAAAAGGAAGTGCTGGGTAGGGAAATACAAATGGAGAGTGTGGCATGATTTCTGTATGAGTCAGGACTCTTTTAATCACACGAGGCAAGAAATCCAGCTCAAAATGACTTCAGGGAAAAAAGTTGGGATGGGGGAGGAGCCTAGCTAAAATGAAAGTCTAGGAAGCTTCAGACACAGCTGGATCTAGGTGCTCGTGCAGGTCCTGAGTGCCGTCACTCCCCCCGCCTCTCGGTCTTGGCTTCCTCTGTGCTCTCTGCATTCCCAGGCAGGCAGAACAGTGGACATGGAGGTGCCAGGCTTGCTTCGTCCCCGCTCAGTACCTCCAGGGAAAAGAACCGTTCTTTCCCCTAATCGTTCGGACAGAATACTTAGAATTGAATCTCTTTGAACTGTTGCATCACGTGTCTACTTTTAAAGTCATCACTGTGACTGAGAGTATTTGATGCTCTCACTGCCGGGGTCAAACATCTATCTCCAGAGCCAAGAAAAACCTCATCATAGACTGCTGAGCTTCATGGGCTCCTTCCCGGAAACATTATATGGTTGTTTTTTGTTTGTTTGTTTTTGAGACAGTGTCTCACTCTGTTGCCCAGGCTAGAGTGAGTGCCGTGGCGTCAGCCTCGCTCACGGCAACCTCCGACTCCTGGGCTCAGGCCATCCTGCTGCCTCAGCCTCCCAAGTAGCTGGGACTACAGGCATGCGCCACCATGCCCGGCTAATTTTTTCTATATATATTTTTAGTTGTCAGGCTAATTTCTTTCTATTTTTACTAGAGACGGGGGTCTCACTCTTGCTCAGGCTGGTCTCGAACTCCTGACCTTGAGCGATCCTCCCACCTTGGCCTCCCAGAGTGCTAGGATGACAGGCGTGAGCCGCCACTCCCGGCCTCATTATATGGTTTTTGTTTTTGGTTTTTTTTTTTTTTTTTTTTTACCAAAAGAAGACAGACTGCATGCAGAACTGGGAAGAGGAAGTATTAGTATAAAGACAGCTTGGCTCTACCCAACAACTTAGCACTCAGGGGATCAGTGCGCTTCAGGGGCCACGTGCCGTTCACAACTGACTCCAGCTGTGTTCACTTCCCCACCCCACCCCCACTCCCCGACTAGCAGCACCTGGGGTGCAGACATGATATTTGAAGTCTGCATCTCATTCCCTCCCGTACCACACACGGGTATTAACAAAGTGCTTGTGTATTTTGAGAAAGGATTCAGAAGCAGCTGAGCAGCGTGGAACGTATATTTCGACACTTTTTTCTTGCCCTGGTTAATACTTTTGCAGTTTTGACACAGCATCTTTAGGAAAATGGCAAATCCCTCTTTTTCACTTCCCTTCTCTTCAGCCCCACCCCGGCCCTACGCGAGCCACAGGTGCTCGGAAAAGGCCACAAGGGTTTTAACACCGTGTAAGTGCACGGGGCTTTTCCTAGCTCCTAGCGGCCGGCTCTGGGACGCTGTCGGACCCTCGACGGGGAGAGTGGGCGTCGCTGGAATCGCGTAGAAAGCTGCGCTCAGACTCCATCATCGCAAATAACCGCCTCTCCCGACAGAAAGCAAATCGGCAGCAGTCGCGGCCCGGGTTTTCCTGGTTCAGAGACTGACAGTGCTGATGTCGTGCTTCTCTCTCTGATTCCCGTTTACATTTCTGCAGACACCGGGTTAGAATTCGGCGGAGGACACGGTGCATTTTGGAGACAAGCTCACCCTGCCCCACAGAGACAAGTGCGTTTAGGGAGATAATTTTCACATACACAACCAGCTCGACCTTCAGACACACTTTGCCCCGTGCTGTCAAGAATCCAAATGCTGTGAGATGGCACGAAATCTGGTTAACTGCCAGAAGATTTCCTGTGCTACATTTACACACACACACACACACGCACACACGAACCCTGGGATCGCAGGGCGCTCAGCCTCCACGGAGCCGCGCACGCACGAGCAGATGGACAAAGGAAGAGGAAACTCCCCAGCAGACAAAATGAATGTTTTGAAAACAGCTCTGGTTAAGATCAAAGTTTCCCACTGCAAATATCAGAGGTTACTCACCGCCGAACTCAGGTGTCCCTCCAGGGTACGGGGGCATCCTGGCCAGACTGGAGCAGCAACGCTGAAGCCGAGGGTCCGGGAACCGTGTCTGCAATCTCACGGCTGGCCTGGCCCGGGGAGGAAGCCCACTCGGCTGCCACTGACCCCCGGGTGCAGAGAAGGTCCCCCCTCCCCGGGAGTGACGACCCCTCCCCGCAGCGACCCCACCTCCGCACGGGAGCTTGGCCATACAGTCCCCGAGAAAGGACCCCCGTGGCTCCCACCGCCAACCGCGGAAACCCCTTCAGCCGCCGGGGCAGAAACAGTGGCAGCGCCAGGCTGGACTTCCTCACGCCGGAAGCCGAGGGCTGCTGCGGCCTCTCGAAGCCGGAAAGGACAAGAAAAGGGGTCCCGCCTGGAGCACCCCCCGAAGTCTCGAGCGCTGCTGGCATGCCGGGCGCAGCCCGGGGACACTCGCTGCAGACTCCCGACCGCAGGACGGCAAAGCAACACAGGCGTGTTGTCCCGAGCCTCTTACGTGTGGGGGGCTTTGTTACAGCGGCAACGGCAGGCTGAGACAGTCCCCACATGAGGAGAGGCCGCTGGAGAGGCGGTGCAGAGGAAAGCAAAGGTAGAGCAGACGCAGGACACGCGCTGTGCAGGGCCTCTGCCGGGGCCAGGATGGTGACGTCACTGGGGACGGTGGCCTGGCCTTGCTGTGGGGGGTCGCAGAAGGGCAGTCCAGGCGGGGGAGTCAGGGGGACACTCGGGTCCTCGAGACCCAGCCTGGGCTCTGCGCTTGCCAGCGCCGGACGCTTTCCCTTCCCGGGCTCACCCGTGACCTGGAAATGACTAGAATGTGTCCGGCTCCCCCGCAGCCCCCAGCCCCCTCCTCTGAGCCCCCAGCGGCCCCGTGTTCCGCTCCGTCCCTCCTTCAGACGCCGCCTGGGATGTGGGCCGGAAGAAACAGACCTCCCCTTCCTGGAGGGAAGAGGATGGGGTGAACAACGGTGGAGAAGGACGCTCGTGTGTCGCCCTCTATAGCGCTGCGGCATTGGAAGTTTCCCAGCAAGCAGGTGTCGCCGCGTGCAAACGAAGAACAGAAATAGGTGGCTTTGGTTTCACTCCGCAAAGACAGAGCGGCCCGGCTTTGGGGCGTCCTGGCTGGCCCGCGTGCACCGCGACCGGCTCGCACGGCCGGCCCGAGGTCTGGAGGAATGCACACGCCTGGGCCGGCGCAGCCCAGAGGCTGCACGGAACTCGGGCCCTGCTCCCTCCTGCCCGGGGCCGTCACCAGCCGCCGCGCAGGGTCTCGGTTTGGGTGCATTACTGGCGGCTGGCCCGCGTGCCTTGTCTTCCTTCTTTGGGATGTGCCCCCTTTTCGCCCTCGCCCCTGCCATTGCCTTTTGCAGGTGTGAGTCGGGTGCGTCCGTCAGAGCAAACGGCTCTCCCGAGGTCCGAAGACCGCCCCTCTCCCCGCCGCGTCCGCCCTTCGCCGGGAGGACGTGCCTCCTCAGGCGGGCTCTGGCCTCCAAAAGTTCCCTGGGCCTGCTGGGAAGAGGCCAGAACATTCTGAGGGCTGACAGCAAGCCCCGGGCCCCGGCGTGGGCTGGGCTGTGATTGTACCTGGAGACCTGGGTCTCATCCAGGTGGTTTCCGGCGGGGGCTCTTTCTCCCGCCCGGCCGCACAAAGGGATGCCGTGGAGGCTTTCCCAAGGACGGGAGGACAACACGCAGAGCCGCTGCGGGAACTGAGCACGGACCGTGCCCTCCACCACCAGCCGCGGGTCTCGAAAATGAAGGATGTTTTTTTCTTTATTTCCTCTTTTCTCTTCTCTTCTCTTCTCTTCTCTTCTCTTCTCTTCTCTTCTCTTCTCTTCTCTTCTCTTCTCTTCTCTTCTTTTGAGACAGAGTCTCACTTTGTTGCCCAGGCTAGAGTGAGTGCCGTGGCGTCAGCCTAGCTCCCAGCAACCTCAAACTCCTGGGCTCAAGCAATCCTCCTGCCTCAGCCTCCCGAGTAGCTGGGACTACAGGCATGTGCCACCATGCCCGGCTAATTTTTTCTATATATATTAGTTGGCCAATTAATATTTTTCTATTTATAGTAGAGACGGGGTCTCACTCTTGCTCAGGCTGGTTTCGAACTCCTGACCTCGAGCGATCCGCCCGCCTCAGCCTCCCAGAGTGTTGGGATGACAGGCGTGAGCCACCGCGCCCGGCCACGTTTTTTTCTTTAAATGAAAGGCTCTGGCAAGTGTTATGATGAAACAGGTTTAAGTAACCTTGTCGTTCGCTCCCACCCGGGGCCCTGGAATTAAAGTGGGCGCGTGGGTTGCAGACATGAGCGCGGCCTCCCCACCAAGCCCGGCTCAGAGGGAGAGTGACATGTGGAGCCGAGGACACATTTCCCACCCGAGGCAAAGCTGGGCTCGTTACCCAGTAAGGAAATTTCCTTCATCTTCCATTGTCAATGTTGCCCATTTTGCCAGGAGCAAAAGGGAGAAATGTTCGTGGTGTTGTTATGCGATGATGAAAAGAACATTGCTCTGCGAAAGCCTGGAACGGAAATACACGAGGCCGGAGGCAGAAATGGGTGACCCTGTGGTCTGGCGGAAGTGTGCAGGTGGCCGGTGGAGCAGGACTATCCGGACCGGGGTCCTGGCTCCCCTGGGGACCCTGGGCCCTGACTCGGGCAAGCTTGTAACTCAGCGCCCCTTCAGTTCTTTACATAGTCACTCAATCTTTTTTTTTTTTTAATAAGAGGAAAGAAACAAACTAATTTTCCTAGTCATTCATTCATTCATTCATTCATCCACTCATTCATTGGAGAAGCATTGTGGGTGCAGAGCTCAGTTCCGGGCGAGGAGGAAGCTGCAATGGATAAAAGAAGCAAACCCCCTGAGCTCACGGATCTTAAATGTTACTAGAGAAAGAGAGACAGTTAATAAGGATGCAATTAAATGCCCAACAATGTCAATAAAACGTTACGACGCTATGCTGCAGTGTGGAAGAACGTTTAAAAACATTGTAAGTGAAAGAAGCCAGTCATGCAAAAAAAAAAAAAAAACCAAAAACAAACTCCGGGAAAGTTTCTTTTCGGAGCTCTTGTTCAGGCTGGTCTCGAACTCCTGACGTCAAGCGATCACTCCCACCTCAGCCTCCCAGAGTGCTGGGATTACAGGCGTGAGCCACCGCGCCTGGCCAAGAAGAGAGAGCTGCACACCTGGGCACCTTCCCACAGGGTTGTCAAGGGCCATCTCGGTCATGCGTGGCGTTTGCTCTGTGCACCGTCTGTGACAGCATCGCTGCAGGAACTGAGTTGGATCGTGAGCCCCAGCATTCATATCTACCCGGAGCCTCAGACCGCGAGCTTATTTGGAAATAGGGTCTTTGCAGGTGCGATCACGTTAAGTCACGGTCATACTGGATTGGCGGGGGGACGGGGGGCTCCCTGATCCAGCGACTGGTGTTTTTCTGGGAGGGGAGAAAATCAGAGGCAGGGAGACGTGTGAGAACGCCGCGTGCAGACAGAGCAGGGACCGCAGGGCCGTGCCTGCACGCCAGGGGACGCGGAGGCCTGTTCCGTAGGAAGCCACCTGCCAACACCTGGATTTCAGACTCCCCCCTGCAGAACGCTGGGAGCACGAGTTTCTGATGTTTGAATCCCACTCGGCTTGTATTCCGGCAGACCAGGGTGGGGAGAGACCAGGGCTGCCGGGGAGACAGGAGTGCCGGTCGGAGAGGGGGGACGGGGACCAGGAGCGGGGCTCTGCAGAGGGTCCGCCACCCCAGCGCTCACGGCCCCCCCAGAGCCCATCACCCTCCAAGACATCACGTCTCTTCACCAGCGCACGAGTGACCTTCCCCGTGACGGCTAAAGCAAAAGCAGCCGGCTCACTCCACGCCCCTCGCAGAGCCGAGCCTTTTATCGTAGGAGAGAAAATGCACGATTCCTCGTTTTAGCTGATTATGGGCCGTCGATGCGGCTGCCTTGCCACACGCTAGCAGCGCATAAAAGTTTTCGAGGGATGGAAGTGAATAACTTGAGGTCTGCGCACAGTCGAGTCATTTTCTTTTTTATCGCAAAGCGGTTTGCCTTGAGACGACCGGAAGATGTTGTTAATATTTGGGAGGGCTGGGGGTGGGGTGGGGGAATATTCCTCTGGTCGAGGACGAGGAAAGGCCGTTGGAGGTCAGGAAAGCCATTGGTCTGAGAGCCTGCAACTGAGGCTTCGTCATGACGCTGCAGAGAAGAAGTTGGATGAGATAGCCGGGAAGTGGCAGTTCCCTGGGCTTTGTCCCCAGGGTTGCTACTTGGTTGATTTGTGCACACAAACACGCACACACAAAGACAGGGGCACACAGATATGAACACACGTGCACACACATATGAACGCACATGAACACACGTGCACATGAACACATGTGCACACACATGAACACATGCCCATGCACAAAGACGGGAACGCACGTGCACACACATGAACACACGTGCATACACACATGAACGCACGTGCACGCACAAAGACCGGGGCACACATATGAACACACGTGCACACATACACACGCATTCCCCCCTCCTCGCCCCACCTCCCCAGGCCTCCCAGAACAGACGCAGCCGGCCTGCTGGGCTATGCCGTTCCACTCCGGGTCTCTCGCCGGGGCTGCAGCTGCAATCCTGGCCTCCTGGGGACGGGCTGGCCTCTCCCCATTGATGGTGCAGACTTCTAAGGAAAGGCTTGGGCCCGCTGAAATCCCTAGACGTCGGCAAAGAATGCAGATTCTGTCCCCCGTCTCCTCCAGCCCTGTCCCCCAGGGAACTGTGGCAGGGCAGGGCCCCTGACCACGTGAAGGACGGGGTCTGGGGAGGGTGAAGCCGCGATGGCCAGAGCCTGCAGGCAGGGAGGCCACCACCCAGGGGGAGAGGCGGGCCCAGGGCGGGGAGGTGGATGTGCCTCACCCCTCGGGGACCCTGAGAGGCAGAGAGTGTCAGCCGGCTGACAGGAAGGCCCTTCTACAGAGGAGGCAGCTTCTGAGTTGGCTTTTAAAATGCTTTTGTGGCCAGGCGCGGTGGCTCACGCCTGTCATCCTAGCACTCTGGGAGGCCGAGGCGGGAGGATCATTTGAGCTCAGGAGTTGGAGACCAGCCTGAGCAAGAGCGAGACCCCGTCTCTACTAAAAATAGAAAGAAATTAGCTGGACAACTAAAAAATACATAGAAAAAATGAGCCGGGCATGGTGGCGCATGCCTGTAGTCCCAGCTACTCGGGGAGGCTGAGGCAGGAGGATCGCTTGAGCCCAGGAGTCTGAGGTTGCTGTGAGCGAGGCTGACGCCACGGCACTCACTCTAGCCCGGGCGACAGAGTGAGACTCCGTCTCAAAAACAAAAACACTTTTGCGCAGGTTCCTTCAGCACCTGCGAGGGGAGATGAGAGAAGGCTGCCTGCACAGGTGGCCGCTGAGCCCATCCCCGAAGGGCCAGCCTCACCTGGGCAAAACGCCCTGCGTGGGTCCCACTATCTGTCTAGCCGTGGGTTCTGCTGAGACTCTTTTAAGGCTCAAATCTCCTAAACCTTCCTTCCCAACTCGTGGGCGGCTCCGTTCGTTTCTTCCCGGCCGACGTCTCAAGACGCTCGGCTGCGGTCGGCGCTTTTCCACCCTGACCCGGGTGTCCCCAGACTTCCCGGCTGCCTAAGGACCCAAACGGTGACGCGTTCTTGCCTATCAAAGTCCTCAGCGGGGCTGGGGACGGTGTGGATGAGATTGAATTTTCCATCAGCCTTGAGCTTCACCTTAGCGGTAACCACCAGCTCCCAGGGAGAGAAATCGATCGAGAGGTAATTAAGGATCATGTCGTTTATCGGGGAAATGATTATGGGGCGGGGGGGGGGGGGGGCCCCCAGGCAGCAGTTCTCGGAAGTCACAGGGGCCGGCGATTCATCCTCAGACAAAGACCAGAAGAGCCCTTTTGGGGGGACAGCGGTGTGGGTACGGCGGCCAACGACGTCAGATCTCAGACGCGGAGCCGGCACTGTTATGGGAAAGAAATCCCGCTTTCTCGCTGACTTTCCGAGGGAAATCCCAGGGTTTTCCCTGCCGGAGGAACGGTTGAGTGGGGTTGGCCTAGCGCCGGAGGGGGCGGTGAATACATAAGTATCTAATATTTGCAGGGAAAACAAATGTAGAGTGTGCTAAACGCATTTCGCAGGGAGTCCGGGCAGGAGCAGAGCCCTGCTGTCATTCAGAAAGCAGGTGAGACTTGACCCCCATCCCGTTCCATAACCGTAAAAGGTTATCCGTGGTTTCTGCACGTTCCCCGTGCTCTGCTCTGGGGCTGTTCCCTCGCCTGCTCCTCCCTGACACCCCAGGCGTCTGCAACCCGGCCCTTCGCTGCAGAAATCCACTAGGGGTGAGTGAGCCTCTTGGGTTTCACAGACGGTCCTCGGTATCACGGGGCCTCCCAGGAGGCGTCGCTGGAGAGCACAGACTAGAACAGCCTGTGCCTTCGAATCTTGGGGGCCTCCCCTGCATCGTGTCCCAGGCAGGACGGGAAGTCCCCCTGCAGCTGCCTAGACAGAGCACGTGACCTCCAGGGCCACCACGGCGGGACGTGAGTGTCCCCGGCCGGCAGCGGCCCCCAGAGATACCGTCGTGGGAACGCTGGAGCCTGTGACTAGGTTGCCACACACAGTAAAAGGGACTTTGCAGACGCGATTGAGCTAAAGGTCACTGTCGGGGAGACGGCCCTGGACTGTGCCCGGTGGGGAGGAGAGGCGCTTACTCACAAGGGCCCTCAAGGGGGAGGCAGAGAGGTTGGTGGCACGAGTACAGGGTCAGAGAGGAGCGGCTGGACCACGACAGCAGGTGGCCGTGAGCCGAGGGATGCGGCTACTTCTGGGAGCTGGAAGAGGGAACAGACGGACCCTCCCCGGGGCTCCGGAAGGAGCCAGCCCTGCCGACAGCCCAGTTCAGCCCCGTGCATCCGGTTCCTGACATGACAAGCGGTCACACGCGGAGTGGCTCAACCACTTCGGTACGGTGGTGCTCACCGGCCGCGAAACCTTGAGAGAGAGAGAAAGAGAGAGAGAGAGAGAGAGAGAGAGAGAGAGAGAGAGAGAGGGAGGGAGAGAAGGAAGGGGGGGGAAGAAATTGAGTGGTTGCAAATCTCTGGGCTAGTGAGCCGTCTGCAAAACGCCTTCGGTCTGCGGGCGGCTCTCCTGTGGGTGCGGGGAGCTCTCCAGGCAGGAGAGTACAGGGAGGAAGCGTGGGCAGCCTGGTTTACCTCCTTTTCTCCCGTTTCATATTATGATTTCTTCCCCCAACCTCATTCCACTTCTGTGTCCGCTTGTCAGGGAAACTTACTCCCAGACTAATCCCAGAAAATAGCTTTTGGAAATCTGATACGTCCCCCGACAGTCTGGTAGCCGAAAAACCTGTAAGATTGCTAAATCTGAATCGCCAGGTATGTGGGGAGACTTTTCTTGGGCGGGGAACCGCTGGGCAACGTTCCCACCAGGGACCACCTGTTCCCAAAGAGGCCCTGCCGGGGAGCGCCCACAGCCGACGTGGTTCATCTTAGTTTTCTTTCCTTTTCCTGCTCAAGAGGGCTGGAACCTGCTCCTCCTCCTCCTGAAAGTAGAAGAAACGCAAAGAGAGCTCCACGCAAATCGAAATTCCAACCAGGAAGAACGTAGGATTCAGAGCCAGGGAGTGTCGAGGGCTGTGTTGACATTTTGTGCCTCGGTTTCCCCACGTGGAAATGTGTACAATGAGAGGATCTGCCCCACAGGGTTGATGGGGGGATTTGATGAGTTGACACGTGGTGAAGAGGTAGACGGGCGCCTGGCCCGTGGGGAGCAGTGTCCCCATTTGCACACGGCCCCTGTCATCCGAGCACCTGCCGGGTGACCTGCGCCGGCCTGGGCACCGTCCGGGCAGGCCTCGGGCTGCTCAGCCAAGGAAGGGAGAGGTATGAGCCGTCGCGACGCCCCCGATACACGCTGTGCACGCCCGGCTCGAGTCCAGGCCGGCGCCTGCAGGTGGCGAGCTCTGTAGCAGCAGCGGGAAGCAGGCGGGTGATTCCGGGCACGGCCGAGGCTCCTCTCGAAGCTCGAGTGATGGTTTCCACCACTCCTCACTTTAGCTCAACTCACTTTGCCAGTCCCCAGTGCACAAGCGGCCTGAAGAATCTGATTTGGACAGAAACGTCTCGATTTCAAGGATGTTTGGGATTCGGTCTCCGGATGTGAGGAAGGAGGGCTGCAGGCCTGGGTGTGTCAGGAGCCACCTGCAGGGGAGGGAGGGAGGGAGCCGGGCGGGTAGTGGGGGCACAGGCGAGCCATGAACACACCTGGGCCCAAATCCCACCTGCGCCCGTTGCCAGCTGTGTGCCCGCAGGTGAGCACCTCCAATTCCCAGGGACTTGGTTCCTCTCCTCCAGAGCGGGCTGCATGGGGGAGCTGCTCTGTGCAGCCGTCGGAGACTTGCGGAAGATTCCCGCACACGGCTGGACTCAGCCCAGGAGCGGTTACTGGGTCAAGGGGAGGCGGGTGGGCCGAGTGCCCAACAGAAAGGCCAAGTATTATGACCGGGCGCGGTGGCTCACGCCTGTCATCCTAGCACTCTGGGAGGCTGAGGTGGGCGGACTGCTCGAGGTCAGGAGTTCGAGACCAGCCTGAGCAAGAGCAAGACCCCCGTCTCTACTATAAATAGAAATTAATTAATTGGCCAACTGATATGTATAGAAAAAATTAGCTGGGCATGGTGGCGCATGCCTGTAGTCCCAGCTATTTGGGAGGCTGAGGCAGGAGGATCGCTTGAGCCCAGGAGTCTGAGGTTGCTGTGAGCGAGGCTGACGCCACGGCACTCACTCTAGCCTGGGCAACAAAGCGAGACTCTGTCTCAAAAAAAAAAAAAAAAGTATTATGGGCTGCCTTGGCATCTGGGGGAAATGGGGACGCCCCGAATGGCCTGACTGCGAGTCCCCCTCCACTCTGCTCACACAGGTAAGGTCCCTCTGCCACGCGACCGTCCTCATCACAGGGCCAGGCACGGTGCCCACCTGTCCCTGAGCGCCGGGCCTCAGCCCCCCGCCAGTCCACGGAATTAAGAGACACGCCAGTGGCTTCCTCCCTCGGGGAGCCAGGGGAGCCAGCACCCTCTGTCCCAACGCGGCCTGCACCCCCGGGTCCCTTCCCTGCGTGGCACGTGGTACCCGCTCCCCGGGCTGCGATCTCGCCCAGCAACCGCCGGGTGTCGCGTCTGCGTCGTCAACAACCAGCGGGGTGAGTGGGAGGTGACTCCGAGAGAAGGGGACGGATTCTAGATTCGGGTGGATCCGGGTTCGAGCCCCAGCTCTGCCAACCAGCGGAACAAGCCACCCAACCTTCAGAACCTCAGTTTCCCCATCTTCAACGTGGAGGTGACCACGCCTGACCCTTACGACACGGACACGCACATAATAACCCACACTTGTAACGACACGCAACACAGTGGTGGGTACGCACGTCTGCACAATCATCACACGGCCTGGAGCCGGATACTTAAAATGGGTCACGTGTAAGTTGTATCCCAGGAGAGTTGATTTCACACAACCACACAGGGAAGACAAGTGACTGATTCTCTGAATCGATGGCTATACGGTTAGGGTGTGAATTCATACGTGGGTGGAGAAAGATTTCTCAACACGAAGATTAGAATAATTTTATTTATTTTAATTTTTTTCCTTTTTTAATTTTTGCCAGCATATTATGGGGGTTCAAATGTTAAGGTTACCTATATTTCCCTTGCCCCCCATGGGTCAGAGCTTCAAGCCTGTCCATCCCCCAGTTGGGGCGCACCACACTCAGTATGTACGTATGTACCCATCCCCCCCCCACCTGCCCGACACCTCTTGCATTTTCCTGGATGGAGCTGGAGCCCATTCTACTAAGTGAAGTATCCCAAGAAATGGAAAAATAAGCACCACACGTACTCACCGGCAAATTGGTATTAACGGATCGGCACATAAGTGGACATCTAGAATAGTTTATTTTTTATTTCAGCATATTATGGGGGTACAAATGTTAAGGTTATGTATATTGCCCATGCCCCTCCCCCTTTAAAACTAGAATAATTTTAAAGAAAGAAAGTGTATTTTACTTCTCAAAGGGTGAGAAGGGATTGACACAAGAGAGAGAAAGGAGACCTGCAGGCCTCTGAGCAGAAGGAGCTCAGGATTTTTATGGGGACGAGAAGGAGAGAGAAACAAAATAGTCACGGCTGTCAGCTGGTAACAGAAGTGTCGCGTTCACACCGTTTTCTCTCCTCTGTGGGGCCGGCTTATCAGAATCCTTGCGATGCTGTCTGTCGAGAACTGGAGCAGGGAGTTTGTACCCCTGCTCTCCGCGTAGGGCTCTTCAAGGCTGCGAGAACAAACCCTTAGAGATGACGAGTTAACCTTAAAGACAACAAGCTGAGTCTCAGGTGTTTGATCAAACAAAACAAAGGACAGCTGTGCTGTGAGTTTATTCCTCTGACTCTTGCTTCACAGTTCGCCTTTCTCTGTTAGCAAGTTTATTAACGAGGCCGTCCTTTCAGCCAGGTGTGCAGTCCCTCCCTTAGAAATCTGTGGGTGTCCACACCGTTATTCCCAGTGGCTCGGGGAACCCGCTCTGGAATGAGGGGTCTCGGTTCAAAGCCAGGTTGCCCCACTCCCAGCCCTGCCACCTTTGGAGAGCGGCTGGCCCGCCCGTGCCAGTTTCCCCACCTGTACAATGGGGGTAATGTGGGTCTTTTCCCACGGGGCTCAATGAGACGGTGCACGGGAAGAGCTTCGCACCGTGCCAGGAACGCAGCAGCAGCGCTCAGGAAATACACGTTAGCTCAGAGCATCCTTGTCACCATCATTGTCACCAATCCTGCCCCGCAGAGCGCCGGCCAAGCCCCTCATGCTGTCCAAGCCTTGAGGGAGAAGAGGGGACCACCCTGCAGGAAGTGCCCCAGCCTCCTGTGAGTGCCTACTGTGTGCACGGCAGGGCGGGGGAGGAAGTGGTGAGCAGAGATGAGCATCTGCCCCCGGCTGCAGAAGACAGAACGAAAGACACGGAAACGATGAAGGGAAACGATGAAGGGAAACGATGAAGGGAAAAGGAAAGGAAAGGAAAGGAAAGGAAAGGAAAGGAAAGGGGAAAGGAAAAAGGAAAGGAAAGGAAAGGAAAGGAAAGGAAAGGAAAGGAAAGGAAAGGAAAGGAAAGGAAAGGAAAGGGGAAAGGAAAGGGGAAAGGAAAAAGGAAAGGAAAGGAAAGGAAAGGAAAGGAAAGGAAAGGAAAGGAAAGGAAAGGAAAGGAAAGGAAAGGAAAGGAAAGGGGAAAGGAAAAAGGAAAGGAAAAAGGAAAGGAAACGAAAGGAAAAAGGAAAGGAAAGAAAGAAAGGAGGGAGGGAGGGAGGGAGGAAGGAAGAAAAAAAGAAAGAGAAAGGAAAGAGAGAGAACGAAAGAGAAAGGAAAGAAAGAGAGAAAGAAAGAAAGAAAGAAAGAAAGAAAAAGGAAAGAAAGAAAGAGGGAAAGAGAGGGAGGGAAAAGACAGGGAGAGGAGAGATGGGAATAAA
>VSMD01042061.1:0-20427 GCA_008750895.1 Mirza zaza
GTGGCGTCAGCCTAGCTCACAGCAACCTCAAACTCCTGGGCTCAAGCAATCCTGCTGCCTCAGCCTCCCAAGTAGCTGGGATTACAGGCATGCGCCACCATGCCCGGCTAATTTTTTCTATATATATTTTAGTTGGCCAATTAATTTCTTTCTGTTTATAGTAGAGATGGGGTCTCGCTCTTGCTCAGGCTGGTCTCGAACTCCTGAGCTCAAACGATCCGCCCACCTCGGCCTCCCAAAGAGCTAGGATTACAGGCTTGAGCCACCGCGCCCGGCCAGATTTCACTTATTTTGACGTATTTTTCAAGAGAAAATAGAGTAAAGATTTTTGCCACTTCTAAAATGTTGTTAATGTGGCCGGGCACAGTGGCTCACGCCTGTAATCCTAGCACTCTGGGAGGCCGAGGTGGGTGGATTGCTCGAGGTCAGAAGTTCAAAACCAGCCTGAGCAAGAGCAAGACCCCATCTCTACTATAAATAGAAAGAAATTAATTGGCCAACAAAAAAATTAGCCGGGCATGGTGGCGCGTGCCTGTAGTCCCAGCTACTCGGGAGGCTGAGGCAACAGGATTGCTTAAGCCCAGGAGTTTGAGGTTGCTGTGAGCTAGGCTGACGCCATGGCACTCACTCTAGCCTGGGCAACAAAGCAAGACTGTCTAAAAAAAAAAAAAAAAAAAGACTACTAAAATAGTTAATGTGGGTAATAATTATTAACTATTAAAATAATTAATAGTTAATAATTATTTAACTATTAAATAATTAATTATTTAATAGTTAAATAATTAAACTAATTATTTAACTATTAAATAATTAATAGTTGTTAATGTGGGTTTGCTGTATATTTTTCAATGTTCCATGGTGTATTCTCTGGTTTGATACTTTAATCAACAAGCATTTATTGAGAACATATAATGCCGAAGGTCCTTTGCATAAGTACTAGAGGTACAGAAATAGCAAACATGCAGTTCCTGACTTCAAGTTGCTCAGTCTTATCCAGGAGACATTAATGTAAAGTACAACAGAAGGTAAGTTGTGTTGATGCTCATAGTAGGTCCACAAGGTGGTGCAACAGACGTCAACATCCTTGTTTAATAGACATGGAAACTCAGAGAAGGAAAAGTAACTTGCCAAGATCACACCAATAGTCAGAAGCAGTATGCCAGGGTTAGGAGACAGGGTTGCAGTTTCCCAAAAGATGCTTGTTCCCTCACTCTCCTCCTCTACTCTGAGCCCTGACCCTCTGTGGACATGGAGACTGAACTGATAGGAAATGAGCATGAAGAAAAACCTGGCTGGGTAAAATGCATATCTGTAGCCACCTTCAATTACTACTTCCTTACCATCCTTTCTTCCTAAATACTTTGGTTTCTCATCATGGTACTTTTCCTTAAGCTCAGGAGTTTGGGAATTTTTGGTTTAATTTAGGTTTGGTATAGTCCAGACAGCTGCTGGACCAGCCATCAAAGAAAACACCTGCTCTGTTCCTGATTCTTGCCTTCCAGTTTCATAAGCTTTTGAGCAGATGAAATGTAATATCAAAATAGCTAAGAGAGAGCCTTGGTAACATTTAAGATATTGAACGTGCTGCATCTGGTAACTAGAAAATTTAATGATCTCCTGCTGTTTTGGTAATTGGATAAGTAAATACATCAGAATAAATCACACCGGCAAGTCTTTTGTATGTCGTTAGGGATTCAACTCTTTTAACTCCTGTTCAAAGCTCCAGCTCTTGAGCGGTGTCTGCATGTAGAGCTATGCACACACCAGCTCTCGTGGTCCTGCTTGGGTATTAAAATGCATTCAAAATGCTCACTTTCTCCCTAGCCACTCTCCCTGAAGAGCACATCTAGTATACCACTCCAGATCTCTGTGAAGCCAGGGAGAAAAGGTTTTTTCAGAAGTTTAAATAATACCTATTAAGACATTTGAGCTCTTCATGATCTTTTTCCAACCTGTCTTTCCAGCATGTCTTCCATCATATGCCTGCTATGAGCCTTCTCAGAAACACTACCCATTTACATATTGGGAAAATGAGGCCAAACCAAAAGGGGTCTATCTTGTTTCAGTAAGGAATCATTTAAGAACTTTAAATAGGAGAGAGACAGGATCAGACATTTTGTTCAACTCTCTCATGAGTGGAAGTGTGAAGGAAAGAGACCCAGAGGGAAATGGCCTATTGAGAGACCACTGGGTATTGGGTGATGCTGTCACCAGCTTACAGATGAGAAATTTGGGTCTTACTTCATGACAAGAGGTTAAATGACTTGCTCAAGAGCATACATGCGGTGCCAGGATTTAAAACCCGCCAGTGCTTTTTCTTACTGCCTCTCTAATTAGCACTTAATCCATGCCTAGTGGTGAAATTCTGAGGCAAACAATAATAGGATTTCTCAGAAGGCTTTTAAGCCGAGTTAACAGTTCTAAACCTAACCAGTAAACAGGTATCTCTCCTTTCATTTGTCTCTTAATGCCCTATTCCAAACACAGTGGTTAGTGTTGTGGACCAATCTTTTATTAGAGGCATCCTAGGAACCTGTTATACAAGCACCTGGCTACCTTACATAGTATTGACCTCTGAAAGTGAGGCACGTCCCCTAAATCAGTGCTTCCCAGCCTTTTTCAGATCACCACACACACTGAAAATGATGTTTGTGTGCTTTACAGGGGAACAATACTGGGCTGCTCAGGGTCAGAGGCAACCCAGCCCTGAGGAACCTGGCTGTGCCAAGGGATGAGGAGAACCGGTATCTTGGCACACCTGTTTCGTGGGCACATTGCTGGGCCTGATCTGCACTAGGTTTCTCTTGCCACACTACAGAATCCTCACTCATGCATTTGCTTATACCCTGTTTATGTTTTCAGGGACCAGGAGCTTACAAACTGCTGTGTAAAGCAGGACTTCCCTTCATTTACTTGATATTGTGTCTTCTAGATCTCAAGGGGGGCTAATTTGGGTAACTGACTTCCCAGGATGGGGAGAAATTCCTGTTCTCATTATTTTTATGTTCTTTATTCTTTCTACGGTGATTCTGTAGACTTGAGCCTTTTCCTGTTTTTAGAATAAAGAGGCTTTCCCCTCCCCATCCCATCCTTGTTGGAATCCTCTCCATTCCCTCTAGGCCTTTCCCACTAACATTGTCATTTAATAGTGTAGTGACCAAAGCCACCATCAGTGATACCAGTGCAAGAAGGTCATATCTCTTGTTTAGTGTCCAAAGTGTCCCTGACAATGTGCCATTTTAACATTCGTAACCCTGTAGAGTTGATGTCTTCATTAAACAGCCCATTTAAAAATAGGCACAAAAGCTGAGAATAAAGAATCCAGATTTGCCATGAATGCTAAGTAACCTTGGATAAGTTCTTTCCACTCAATTGGCTTTTCTGTACCCATATGTTACGGAGATGACCTCTCAAGACCTATCCAGCTCTAATAATCACTAGCTCTGTGGTAATTGAAAAGCTAGCTGAGTAAAATTTGCCCAAATGCTTCAGGTGATAATATACTCTGTTACTCTGTTATGGGGAATATGTGCTTCAGTTACATGGAGGGTACAGTCCTTCCAAGCAAGAGACTTAAAATAAATAGTCCAATGCATGACTACGATACTAAAATAATCTAGTGTGGTGATTAAGAACACAGGCTTTGGATCTAGACCTAGTTTTAAATCCTTGCTCTGCCACTTCCTGCCTGTGCAGTGTTAGGTGGGTTATGTAGTCTCTCTGAGCCTCTATTCTTCATAGGATTGTTGTAGTGCTTATGAAGCACTGGGCGCAGTAAGCACCTAGTAAGCTTCCAATGAATGTTAACTGTTGTTACCATTATTATAATGTGATGAAACAAAGATAGGGTAGCCTATAAAACACAATTTCTCTCTCTTACCTTACTCTTGTCTCCATTTGTTCTTCTTTTAGTTTTACTTTTATTTTCCTTTTTCCCACCTACAAAAAAGTCATCTAGGAAAGAAAATATCCTAGGCATCCTATGTTTTGCAGCCATGGAAGCCCATCCAACCTTACTCTCTACCACCCCAATTGTTCCGTCACAGTTCAATAATGAAAAGAGGAGCATTTGTCACTGTTTCTTAGACACCCTCATCCCAATGTCATTTCTTTCCTGTGGTCCAATGAGACAAAATGGCCCAGCAACTGCACAGGAAGCTGAGATGGAGATAAACCATAAATTAGTCCCATTGTAGGACCCTTCCAGATTGGAAATTCCTTTTGGGCTTGTGTTATCACCTGCAGCAAAAGTAGAGGAGAAGTTACTAACAGCTACAGCTGGCATTGTTGTGATGGTTGCTTATAGTTATTATTAATTACTATTAATAATAATAATAGCAACCTTTATGTTTACAAAAGACTTTACAGTTACAAAGCTTTTTTACACTTTGATCAGCACATGACCAGCAGATCAACTCCAAAGTCCTCTGATACTTGTAGATGTAACCCCTTCATTAGGGATTCTCAGCTCATCAAAAAGTGTTTAAAGAAAATGGGCAATTAGCTGTTAGGACTAAGGTGATAGTAACAAAAGACAGCTTGGGTTCCTGTGGGGAACAACAAGCCCATACCATAATAGGAACATGAACTGTGACTCAGCTGCAGAGTACACCTTTCTTTATACCCAAGGAAAAGCCAGTTAGTCATATAAACTGTCCCCTGTTTAGAAGAAGGATCATAGTTGAGAGGCAACAAAGGGCAAGCATTGGATACAGACTGGAAGCTCACAAATCTGGGTACACACTCTGGCCTATTTTTCCTGCCTATGTAATCTTGGGTAAGTCCCTTAACCATTTTTTACTTCAGAGAATTCATCTATAAAATGGAAATATTAAATAACAAGAGTACTTATCTCATGTATGACTATTTAATTAAATAATTACTGGGCACTTAAAAAACACCAAATAAAAGGTAACTTTTTATAGTGATGATATTAATAATCAGTTATTAAGCTTCTGATATTTAACATGCATACATGCATATTTTTCTAATACATACTCATAGCATACCAAAAGATTAGTTGTTCTCCCAAATTCAAAGTAAATGCTAACTTTGATCAACACCAAAAGCAGATACATTCAGCCTCACTATAGTCTGGGAATTATATATATGCAGCCTGTATGCTGCCTCACAGAGTAGAAGGAGCTCAGGATTTGAAGGGAGAAAACCTGGGTTCAAATGTGAACTCCACCAATTTCCAGTTTTATGACCATGCATAAGAAATGTGCCTATTTGAGCTTTGGTGTTCTCATCTCTAAAAATGAAGATGAATCTTTTAGGATAGCTTTGAGGTTTAGGTTTTATATGTAAAAGTGCTTTGAAAGCTCTAAAATAATAGTCATTATTATGTGTACATTCTTCAGAAGGAAGTTTACTAGCACATTCATTTTGTATTCAAATCACTTGGGTTTAAAGAAACATCTCTTTAAGAATAAGCTTTGTTGTAGCTTTATGTACAGATGGAAAATGTATTTTAAAATTGATTTATGCCCTGTCTGGTTGACTTTCTCATCTTTTAATCAAGACCAAACAGGCTTTGAGAGAAAAAAATTATGACCCCTGTATCATGTTACATCAAATCCTAATTGTTAAGCACTCGCTTAGTGCTATGGGGGTATTTGGGATTTTAGGGGTCATTGAATAATACACTTTCACTTAACTAGTTCAAGACTAATTGAAAGATGGACACAAAACTCAGGCGGAATAAAAACATCACCCTTGCTACCCAAAAAGTTGATCAGAGATCATGGTTTCAGATCTGTAGCCAAGGAACTTGGTGATATAGTCTTTGCCCATAAATTATACAGACTTGTCCACCCAGTCCATGGTACAGCTGGACACTGCACCTTGTAACACTAGAGCAGGTTGATTCTAGAAAAAGGAAAGGAAGGGGCCGAGCTCAGACTCTTCTCTCAAACTCACCAAGCAGTTAAGTCTCCACCCTGTGTGAAAGATAGGGAAAGTATCTAAGAGTCACCTCATATGGAAGTAAGAGTGTGAAATAAATGTTCCCCCAAAAAAGGGTTATAAGCTTTATCTTATTGAATCCTTACAAGTCTGGGAGGCAAAAAATGTCTCAAATTTATAAATAAAGAAACGATGAACCAGAAAACGTTAGTAACTTGCCCAAGGTCATCAGGTAGCTGGAAGGTTATAGAGGTAGGAATCTATCCCAGGTATCCCTCCCTACATCACACTTTGACCATTCCAACCATTAGGAAGCTCAAGCCATACAGATGACGTCTAACATATAAAGAAGGCATTGAATCATAATAGCATCCATTGTGATGGCTATTTCAGTCCCTACAACAACCCTTTCAGCCAGTAGATAAGGAAACTGGAGTGCTCTAAGCACTCTTGGCTAAGAGCTGGGATTTGAATTCAAGTGTTTCTATTTCCAAAGCTCAACTGTAGTCCAATTGACTCCATTTAATCACTAGTCCCCACATTTTTTTAAATGCAAAAATTAAAGCCTAGAGAAAAGCGACTTGTCCAAAATCATACTGCTAGAGCCAGGACTAGAACTCATATGTTCTGGTCCTTTTGATCCTGACATTAGATAGTGTACAGCCATGGCGGTCAGCACAGGAATTCAGAGGAGGGAGACCTTTCAGAAATAAGTAGGCTATAACTGAAAGGGTGGATTTCTTTAAGCTTGGGGAAGTTTACTGTGCTCTGAGTCTGATGTAGAAGATGGGACCTGGTTTCTTTCACATTGATGGGAAGGGAAATGAGGTATAGATGAGGTTCTGGTGTTTGCTCTCTATGTAGACTAAAAGAGACTTATAAAATTTCTGCCGGTGTGGCAAAGGATTGCTCCTGGGGGTCAGGCTATGCAGGGCTTTCTCTGCTCACAGTGCTGCCAGCACATGATCCAGAAAATGGTAGTTGTTGGTCACCAGAGGCAAGCAAGCAAATACTAGAGCAAATTTGACAACAGAGAGCTTTTCTGCCTTGAAGAAGCTGGAACTTTCTGAAATGAAAATTTTACTCTAAAAGTAGGAATACAGTTTAAGAAACCTTTGTTAGTTTATTGCTCCCACATTGAACTTGAAAACTATAACTCATGGAGTAAGAGAGAACCCTATTAGTCCACTTACAAGTGGGGAGTTACAATGGGAATTATGAGGAAACAAGCCACAGGCTCTGGTTCTGTCTCTACCACTTTGTGTGTGATCATAGGCAAACCTAATCTCTGGGTCTTGTTTCCTAATCTATAGAGTAGGGCTGATTTTCAAATACTATTACAGTGCATTTCCCCCCATAAGCTATTCAAATACATTGGGAATATTAAGGGGAAAAAAAAGGAAAAAAGAAAAAAATCCAACCTAGCATCTTTTCAAAATGTAAAATATTAGATCCAGACTTTTTTCTATTCAATTTCAAAATCAAAGCATTACCTCAGCAAAATTAAATTTAAAAGGGCTGATAATACCACGTCTTCTACATGACTATAAGTTAATGTTTATGTAAATCTCTTGCAGACTATAAAGAACTATGCAAATATTACTTCTATTATTTTTAGTATTAGCTCCTGCCCTCAAGTAGCTCCCAGCCTAGTAGTACAGGTTGAGTATCTCTTATTGAAATGCTTGGACCAAAAGTGTTTCAGATTTCAGATTTTTTTCAGAGTTTGGAATATTTACTTATAGGTGAGCATTTCCTTTGAGCATCACATTGGTGCTTAAAAAGTTTCAGATATGGAAGCATTTCAGATTTCAGGTTAAGGGTACTCAACCTGTAGCACTATATTTATGCTTGAGGATTTCTTTTTAAAAAGTGAGAGGCAGAATGATGTGACTAGAAATAACCCCAAAACAGAAGGTAGGACCTCTGGGGCAGAGTACTGTGTCTGCCCCTATCAGCCATGTGACCGAGGCCAAGTCACTTGGTGTCTGGTGAGCTTCAGGTCACCTACCTGTGAAATGAAGGGGTTGGACTATTTGGCATTTAAGGAATTTTCCCAGTCTAACATTCTAGGATTCATAGTATGACCTAGGATGAGAATCTGTCACATTGATTCATATATTTCTCAACAGCAATGTTATATTTTTTAGAAAAGGAACTGAAGCCCTGGGAAGCAATAGAAATAAAATGTATATGAAATTTCAAATCACTGAGAAAATTTATTGAAAATTTGAATATTGAAAAGAATAACTCTATTTGGCAAAGAATGTGTCCTATTTTTGCTAACATAAACATGTTTCACAAAGCCAATTTGCTAAATGATTAACTTAATTAGAAAATATATCCATTCAGGTTTCCTAAGTACAATGAAGAAAATGTCAGGATGGTTGACTTTCTCTTTCTAACTATAGACAAAGTCAAATCATGCCTCATATTTGAGAACACCCCTCGTCCCTAAGGAGTCCCAAAGGGTGGGTTTCTCTGTTGATTTAGAGAGTCAATAATTCAGTAAAGTCCCAAGTAAATGGCACAACACAAGCTCAGATTGGGTTTTTGTATTCGTATTTTATAAACATTTCAGGATTTTTTCCCTGACCCTTGACCTTTTGCCATTCCTAAAGTACAAAACATCTTATATTCTGGAAGCTTGGTTAGGAACAACCTCAGGGTCATCTCGTCCAACTTCTTTCTCTGTATGTATGGATACTACTCTTAGTAGCACCTCTGGCAGTGTAATCTAATAGTTAAACAAGTGGGCTCCAAATCAAGACTACCTTTTTGATTCATATCCTAGCTCTGCCCTTAATAGCTCTGTGACCTTGGACATGTTACTTAATCTGCTCTATGACTCAATTTTCTCATCTGTGAAATGGAGATAACAATTGTCAGATAACCTATCTCAGAAGGTTATTATGAAAATTAAATTATTTTGTAAATGTAAAGTGCTTGGAATGTGCCTGGTAAAAAGTAAATGCTCAATAAATGTTAGCTATCATCATCTGCAAATAAGCCCCTAATTGAATGCTTCTAGGGAGTTTACTCACAGCAACGAGTTTACTCACTTCTCTCCCTACTCCTTCATTTCCCCAAAGCAGCCTGTTGACATGTTGGCCAGAAGCTTTCTGGTTATCATGAGTTTGGAGTCAGACAGATCTGAGTGTAAAACCTTATTCTACCTGCAACCTTGGGCAAGATAACCTATGGTATCTTCATCTGTAAAATGGCAGTAATAATATCTATTTCACTGAGCCATTGTGAGGACTAGTTAAGGTACTATATATAAAGTATATAAAGTACCTAGCATGATTCCAGCTACATAGTAGGTGCTCAATAAATGGCAGTTGCTGCTATGATGATGATGACTGTGAAGAACAAACAGAAAATAAAGAACATGAGGAGCAGAAAAAAAGAGATACAGGAGTAGCAATACCAGCTGCTGCTCTGTCTGTTAAAAAGTTCTTTCTGACTACCTAGGCTCTGCTTCCTTGAGATTTCACCTCACCAGTCCTAGCTCTACCCACTGAAGCTACACAGAACACATCTACTCTGTCTTCTACTTGTCAGCCCTTCAGATATTCAAAGAGGCTGGCACAGCCTCCTCCCTGCCCTATGGCAGAGGCAGCAGGACCACTCCTCAACACCCTCTCTCCAATTAGATATCTCCCATTCTGCAGTCGTTTCTCAGAGAACATAGTTTTTAGGGATGTCCCCCTGACTTGCTCCATCTCCATCTTGAATGAGGCCCAGAGCACTGTAGTATGGTTTCACATATGGCCACTATCTTGCTGGGGAAAATCATGGTATCCTACACCATCCTAGGTTCCCCTTAATCTTTGCCCAAGCCAGGAAAATGAGAATGTAAACAGAGATTGTCCGTGTTCACTTTGAAATTCTTATCTAAAATGACCTTCAAATGAAAAAATAAATTGCTTGATCTAGGACCCCAGAAGGAGCACCCCAGCAGAGCCATGTTTGCTTTGAAGCAGTCCTTGGTGGCACAGCAACACTGAAGCTATAGAAGGGGGTCTCCAGCGATCCAGACATTACCCAGTCAGGGAAAGGATAGCATTCCTGCTGGACAGTGGGAGAGAAACAAGAAAGGCAGCCTTCAGATCAGGTTGCAGATTAGGCTTCAGGGAAAGAGCTCCAGGTTTGAAATTAGAGATCAGGGTCCCTACCCAAGGCAAGCCCCAACCAGGCTATTATCTACTGGCTTAGGCACTGTACCAGAGGCTTCACCAACATTATTCCATTTAACCATCATCACAACAACCTATAAAGAAGAAACTATGCTTCCCATTTTATAGGTGGGAAAACTGAGTCTTTTAGGTTATATAACTTCTTTTAAGGTCATATTGGTAAGAAGTGACAGAGCTAGGATTTGACTCTAAGTTTGCTTTACTGTTGGTAACCATTATACTACATAGACAGATACTCATTAAGCATATGGCAGCCACTTCTAGTCTCAATTTTCTCTTCTCTACAACTTTGCATGGTTGTTGTACAGATAAATGAAATAATATATTTAATATAAGGGCCTGGCATGTAATAGGAGTTCAAGAAATTTTAGTTTCCTCCTTCCCAAATTCCAGGTCTCCAACTTAAAGTGACTGGAGAAAATTGCTTAACTTGTCTGGACACAATTTTCACATGTGAAAACTGGGTATGGTTTATGAGTCTCTAATCTTGCATGTTGTCAGCCCCAGCAGGGTGCAACTCAGGCCTCCCAGCCTCTTTTGCTTCCTACTACATCTTCCTGCCTGTACTCACAGCCCTGGCACTATTATGGTTTTGGTTTCTCCCAGCAAACATCATATTTACAAACCACAAATAACAAAGTAGAAGATGCCGGAAGAGCTCTGGCATGTTAATTAAGAACAATAGCAGAAGCAGCTGGGCAGAAAATGCCAGAGAGTCAGAAGCAGAGACAGCATAGCTCTGTTTGTTGACAGAAGCCAGCGCGGTTATTGTACGTTAATTGGGGAAGTGGGTAAACATTTGCCAGCAGCTTGCCCCCCAGTGCATTGGAAGATAGACAGCAGACTGGGCCTTCCCCACCCATGTTTGCCCATCTGCCCATAACCCGAGAAATACTAATAGAGCAGAGTCGTCCTGGGTTCCTTATAAGCAGGGAGGATTCTAGGGGTGGATATGTCTCCTTAATGATCCTCCTGGGCATACCAGGTTTCCATCTAGATACAGTCGAAGGTAATGTCCGCCTCCTGGCCCCTTCAGCTTGCCAGCCTGCCTGTGACACCCAGCCTTGGCCCCAGGGACTCCCCTTCCTCCTAGCTAGAAGACAGAAGAATCATCTCATTAGGAGTGGCTTGAGTTGAGCAGAAGACAAGATTGCCTGCCTCAGATGCTGCAGTCTTTGCCCACAGGCCCAGAGCTCCTGTATTTAGCACAACAGCAGCCTCAGCCCTGACTAGAGATTGCTTGCACTCCTGTCAGACACACTTGGAGCTGCCCATTCATCTCTGTGTCCACTCATCCTTATACTTGCTTTCATACACAGTAGCCATTATTGAACACCTGCTCTGTGCCAGACACTGATAATTATATATTTTTCTCATTTAATCCTCACATCCATCCTGCAAGGTTGATATTAACTCTAAAGCCACAAAGCTGATATCCAACACAAGCTGTGATTTAAACTACAGTCTTCCTAGTTCCAGTATTTCTCAACTTTTTAAAAATTCATGGCCCTCCCCCTTTTTTTCCAAGATAGGGTCTTGCTATGTTGCCCAGGCTGGTCTCAAATTCCTGGCCTCAAGCAATCCCCCCCCACCGTGGCCCCCAAAGTGCTGAGACTACAGGTGTGACCCACTACACCCAGCCCCCTTTTTCATAAACCTTCATGTCCCATCCCTGCCTCTGGCATAGGAGGGCATAAACCTAAATTAGTATGCCATTATGATTAGCATATCCCATTGAGCCAAGATTTTGTCTAGCTCTACTTTTAATAGTTCATATTATAAAATAATGGTTTTTTAAAGTTCTGAAATATGAAATTATGACATTGACTCATTTTTTTCAAACTAAATATACTCCCAACAAGGAGACGGTGATATGCCTACCCTCACCAGGGGAGATATTCATCATTGGGCTTGGTGCAATGGCCATTCTACAGTTTATGATATGTAGTTTTAACAGGAAGATCAGCCCCAAAGGCTTAGTTCTTGTCCCACGGAGCAGAAAAGGTCCTCCCCACTATAAGGAGTTAACCAAGCAGAGATCTCCAGGAATGCCAGTCAGGTGTTTAACCAGCACCTTTCCTAAGGGCCCCCTGTTCTGCTGGCCAGGCTTAGCTGTGCAGGGGACAGGGGGCCTCTACCTGCCCAGGATGAGGTTAAATCTCCAGAACCTGTACCCTGAGGTCAAATGCTAGTCCACCACCAAACTAAACTATGAGACTTCACTGCTCTGATATCTGGTTTCCTCACTTATAAAATAGAGGTGTTATAACAACACCTCACAGGGTTATTTTGAAGATCAAATAAGATAATGTGAGAATGCTCATGCCAGTGCATAGTAGGCTCAAAGTCAGCATGCACAGATAGAATGCCATGTGGAGAAAATAGTGCTTGTTCCAGTCTTTTGAATATGTGTTTTCTTTCTCTTTAGATAACTCAGCTGGACCCAAATAAATCATTATTGGAGGTAAAGTTGTTCCCTCAAGAAACCCTTTTCCTTGAAGCAAAAGAGTAAACACGGCCCAGCGGTGGAACCAGCCATTCCTTGACAAGCCAGAAGCCTGCATCAAGAGAAGGGCTCCTCGCCAACCCACCCACACGCTCGTCTCACTCAATTCAATGTCACACTTCTGCCTCTTGCAAGATTGCTGGAAAAAAAGTAATAATAAACATACTACTTAAAATTTCCTATCCATGAGTATATGTTCCCAACCCTCATTACAGAGAATTACAACTTTTCTACCCTCCCTACCCTTTGCACTGCACCCTCATTTGATGACTAATGCACTGTTGAAGTGTAAGTGATCACTGAGTAAAATAGGATTCTTACCTCTCCACTATCCATCTTCCCCACAGTGTCTAGGAGAGTTCTCTCTGTTGTGGCACCAGGATGCTATGTATTTGATATGTCTCATTGAGCCAGGGCTTATACACCTCTGCCTTTTTATTTTCATGACTACATTTCTACTACATCACCTCATTTTAAGAGGCGGGGGGAAAAGTCCAATGGGACGTTCTTGGCATGGAGATTAAACATTGTTGTAAGAAAAAAAGCCTATCATTTTTGTTAGTCCTTCCTTATTTTACTAGATATAAGGTGTTACTTTACTAGATATAAGGCTGCATTTGACATATATGCAAGGTACTTATTTACTGCTGCTGTCCTGGGTCTCTGGGTTCCATCTAGGAGGCATTTGCTGTTCCACTGCAGCATGGGACACTGTTCAGGCACACAGTGTGAATGTCGAGATAATGTGCAGAGAGGACCAGTACCAAGACTTTGGTAACAGCAGGAAGCTGCTGTTAGGTTTGCATCTGGGCAATTGGAACCTCACAGATACCAGCTCCCAAGTATGCCACTCCATCAGTGTGCACTGAATGCAACTCTTTATTGCTGTTCTCTCCTTATACTTCATCATGCTTTTGCACTTTGTCACTTGGTGTTTTAAGCACCTTGTCTATCAACAAAATCTGATCAGCCACCCCATGGATTCTAATGTAATAAGGAACTTGCTCTATTATTTCATTTTTTTAATGTTTTAGTATTAGATATCAAACTCTCACCTCAATTGAAAGGAATCTCATTCTATGGCTGAAAATTCAGACTTCATATATTGAAGAGAGCAAACTTGGGGTCTCAACTCAGAAGATGTGTTGCCTGAATCTACATATAATAATTTTGGGTTTGATTTAGTAAATGTGGATTATTCTTAATCTATGGATTTGGGGTTTGGGGTTTAGTTCATGGAAGCACTGTCTATACCCTCATAACCAATGATTTCTTTTAATCTTTGAATGTTTCTCCATGACCATTTTTGTGTCACCTGTGGTTTTTATCCTAGGGGTTGAGATCCCAATTTTGACATCTTATACTTGTCCAAAAGAGAGACTAAGTGCTGAGTTTGTTCCCCCAGCCAAGGGGTTCTTTCAGAAAACTCTAACCAAAGCTAGAAAAATGCCTGGTCATTTTCCCTCTGCTCAGAAGTGAGTGTTGGCCAGGAAAACTCCACATTGTGTCTTTTCTCTGATGCTTCAACCAGGAACCTCCCCTGAACACTCTCTTAAAAGAGATATGTTCCTAACAGACTAGTGCTACATCTCTAGGTGTGAGCCTTCTCTGGCCCTAGGTGTCTCTCCAGGGAGGCTAAAAGGAAGGGAAACCCACTTCAACCCACTTGAAGGGGGGAGTTCAACCTGACCACTTCCTCTCCAGCCCCATTCTTATCTTCCTAACCTAGAGGCCCGCACAAGATACTCACTTCCAGTGCTACAGACACACTAGGGCACCAGCTCTTCTTTTTTGGGTAGACCTTGTTCCTTAGCTGCTGTGGAGAAGCTACAGCCCTGAACTCAGGCCGTCCTCAGGAACAGCCGCAGGAGTGTGGGTGGGGGTTTGAGGGAAAGGACTCTGAATTCACTTTCACGTTTAACCTGTTCCATCTGACTTGGGTTCGACTTCATCATATTGTTCCCTCCCATTCTCCTTTACTTCTGTATTCCAAAAATATAGACTTTACTCTGAAGCCAATTTCATAAAAATTATTAAATGCTACTTCAATGTATGTGAGGTTGACACACTCTTTTTCAACCCTGTCTTGGAAAGTTCTCCTTTCTCAGTCTGGCCTTGCCCCTTTAACTTCTATCCTATAGGCCCCATAGGTTGGAAAATCCTCAGCTAATTGTTCACTCATGACATGATGGTCTACTGAGCTCCAGCACAGGAGGTCAAAGCAATTTTATACCTTTTCATATGAGCACAACAGTAAAATGACTTGCAGCTGGGCAAGGTGGTTCGTGCTTGTAATTCTAGCACTTTGGGAGGCCAAGGCAGGAGGATAGTTTGAGTCCAAGAGTTCAAGACCAGCCTAAGCGAGACCCTGTTTCTCCAAAAAAATAGAGAAATTAGTGAAGTATGGTGGTGCACACCTGTAATCCCAGCTACTGGGGAGGCTGAGGTAGAAGGATCATTTGAGCCCAGGAGTTTGAGATTGCAGTGAGCTATGATGATGCCACTATACTCTAGCCCCAGGTGACAGAGCAAGACTCTGTCTCAAAAAGAAACAAAAAACGACTTGCCATGGCCACAGAAATAGCAGTGTCCTTTGCAATTCTTCCTCCTACCATTAGGCTTCCTTAGGATTACATTCCAGCTTCCAGATGCAGTAAGTGAATCAATCAGAATATTTGCCTGGTGTCCTTATGCCCAGCTGTTTACAGTGAAGTTCCAGGGCTCCTTGTCATCCCCCTGTTCCAGGTCACTCCTTTGTTTTCGTGGTCTATTAGATGAGCCTTTGGAGCATTAGTTTGAAAGTTTAAGTATTTCCAGTTTCCCATTGCCTTTCAGAGAATGCAGTTTCTTGGAGGTTTCTGGTTTGGAATATTGCCATGCTCTGGCATTACTAGTTTTATAGGACACACATGTGTTCATCACTGAATTGTAAGCATCCAAAGTCAGAGTTGAATGAGAGCATCTTTTATGGAATCTTCCATTTCTAACATAAGAGAATAAAATCTAGGCTTTTATAGCTTTGTTGATGACATTAGAAACATGAAATAAGTTTGCAGTTGCATTAAAATTGCCACTCTCAAATGCTAGACATGCTGACCTGAGTGTGCTGGTCAGTGGGATGGGTTTTTAAGAGCTTGCAGAGCTCTGGCAAAGTTCTGCCAAGCATAGACATTTCTCAGTTGGATGTGGAAGATCTTACTTGTCTCCATTAGCAGTATCACTGACATACCGCTGCCCATCCTTCTCAATCCCACAACCATTGAGTCCTGGATCCCCACAGGTGGATGGGACATGGAGTCTTAAATTCAGTCTAGGAGTAACTCATATAGGCTTTACAGTCTATGTATCCCTTTCACATGCACTATCTCTTTGATCCTTTTAAAAATTCTTGGAGGGAGGGAGACACACAACCACACATACACAATTCCAGAGACTTCAGTGTGTTCCAGTTAGAACCTTGGTTCTTCCCTTAATAGCTGTGTGACCTTAAGGTAAGTAACTTCTGAACCTCAGTGTCCAAACAACATTCATACAGCACTTTGCAGTCTACCACACCTTCCATACTCATCACAGTCTACTGCTGTGATGGAAACAAGGCAAAGATGATCACTCACTTTTGCACATGGAGTTCAGAGGGTAGTGGCTTATTTAAAGTTACACAACATGTCAGTAGAAGAGTCAGGACTTAAGCCCTGGCCTCTGACTTTCCACTGCTCTTCTATAAAGAATCTAAATTTCATGTTCAAGAATGGATCTTGGGCCGGGCTCGGTGGCTCAAGCCTGTAATCCTAGCTCTCTAGGAGGCCGAGGCGGGCGGATCATTTGAGCTCAGGAGTTCGAGACCAGCCTGAGCAAGAGCGAGACCCCATCTCTACTATAAATAGAAAGAAATTAATTGGCCTACTAATATATATAGGAAAAAAAATTAGCCGGGCATGGTGGCACATGCCTGTAGTCCCAGCTACTTGGGAGGCTGAGGCAGCAGGATTGCTTGAGCCCAGGAGTTTGAGGTTGCTGTGAGCTAGGCTGACGCCACGGCACTCACTCTAGCCTGGGCAATAAAGTGAGACTCTGTCTCAAAAAAAAAAAAAAAAAGAATGGATCTTGGAATCCTCTACAGTTGTACACAAAAAGTTAAACACGTATTTTCCTAGAAAGGGAATCTATTTTCATCAGATTCTCAGTGGGATCTATTGACAAAAAAAAATTAAGAACTATTTACATCATGCAAACAACATCAGATTATTTGGAAAGTTGAATCTGTCCATTCTTTTTATCAAGCCATATTTTTAGCTAAAAGAAACTACCCAAGAGGACGAAATGCAACCACTAGGCTTTCTTGCCTTAAATCTCCTTCTGCATTTAGTATTTGTCCCTTGTCTCAAATAATCTGCTTTGGAAAATGACACTTGACCCCATCCAGCCATATAGCTCCTCGCTGCTGCATTTTGAAAGTTTGGTCTGAAAGGAAATATCAATAAAAACGTCTTGATCTCCAGTCTTCAGTCTATTAACTCTTACTTTCTACACCTGTTAGGGTGGTTCTTGGTTTTGACAGGTCATATAATGTATGGTTAAGAACACAGTCTCTAGAGACATATTGCCTGGGTCCAAGAAATTATACCACTGCTCCGCTAACTAGCAGTGTGCCCTTGGGAGATCACTTCACATTCCTGTGCCTCAGCTTTTTAGCCATAACGTGGAAATAATAATAGTACCTAGTTGATAAGGTATTATGAAGATTAAATGAGTTAATGTAAAGCAGTTAAAATAGCTATTATCTGTTCTACAGACTCATATGAGATTACAATAGGAAAGGAGAGTGGGTGATGACAACAGTGAGAAGTGGCAATTTATGAGAAAGAACACAGAAAATGTGAAAAGTAGACACACAAGTCCAGAAGCACTGCTCTAGGGCCCTTCAGGGGAGAGTCAAAGAACCTTGCACAGCATCACTGTGTTACTGGTATCTGTGAGGATAAGCTTGGGGCACTGTGGGAAGGAGAAAGGAGGAGGACTAACTTGCTGAGCATGTAAGATTGTGCCCAGTACTATGCTTGAAGCATTACAAACCTTTCCTCACATAACCTCACAACAGCTCTGTGAGGTGGGTGATTTTGTCTCTATTTTGAAGAGGCAACAGGCTCAAAGACGTGAAGTGACTTGCCTGAGCTCCACAGCTAATAAAGAACAGAAAGTTTTGGACCAAGACCTTGACTCCAAAAGCCCCTGCTGTGTTTATGACAATGCAGTGCCTTCAATGAAAGTATGGCATGTGACCAAGTCATTTCAAATAATGATAATATTAACATTTTTAAACTGTTGGTGGTGGCCTGGTGTGGTGGCTCACACCTGTAATCCTAGCACTTTGGGAGGCCAAGGTGGGAGGATTATTCAAGCCCAGGAGTTTTAAGACTAGCCTGAGCAAGAATGAGACCCAATCTCTACTAAAAATAGAAAAATTAGCCAGGCGTGACAGCACATGCCTGTAGTCCCAGCTACTTGGGAGGCTGAGACAGGAGGATCACTTGAGCCCAGGAGTTTGAGGTTGCGGTGAGCTAGGATGATGCCACTGCACTCTAGCTCAGGCAACAGAGTAAGACTCTGCCACAAAAAAATGAAAAAGTGTTGGTGGATGCTAAGAGGGGTAAAGCCACATTTTTATAGAAAACCCAACTCTCCAAATGACCTATTCTGTAAGAGTTCTTAATATTATTGTTACACAGAAATGTTGTCAGGGGCCAGAATTTAGGCAATGCCTTTTATTAAGTGTATGCAGTGATTTAAGAAAGATTCTATGGCTTCTACCTCTTTGACATCTTCAAAATACATTCCCTACTACTTCATCCTTTACCCCACTACCATTTCTTCCCTTCAGAACTTCATGGTCTCTCACTTGGGTTATAAAACCACATCCTAATTGATCTCCTTTCTCTAGTCCCTTAATGACCAGTCGCTACCAGGAAGAGTTTTCTAAAACACCTGCCTCACCATGTCACACCCTGCTTTGATCCTCTCAAAATCTTCCCTTGCCTTCCAAATAAAATTCAAACTCTTGGCTTGAACTTAAAACCCTTGTCATCTGACCCTTCCCTCCCTCCCCATGTATATCTCCAGCCATGCCCCTAACACATACTGAGCTACCTGCAGTTCCCTGAAAGTGCCAACGTTCTGTCATCTCTGGCCTTGCACACTATGTCTTCTGCCCACATAGACTCCTACCACCTGCCCATCCTTCACTTTCACCTTCACTTCCTCCAAGATGCTTTCTTGACCATTGCCACACCCTCCTCATGCCCTTCAGGTTAGAGGCCTGTGCTGTGGATCTTCAGCCCTGGTGCTGCCCTTTTCATAGCACTGGATTGCTCTGCACTGTAACTCTCAGCTTACATGTCCTTTCTCCCCCTGTCCCAGACTGTGAGCCCCCAAAGGGTCTAGTCACTTCATGTTCTCAAGTCCTAGCAAAATGACTAGAACATGACCACACAATAAATTTGGATTTATTAACTGAATTTAAATAAAGAAATAATGGCATCCATGTACTAATGAGATGGTCGCTTCCATCTCTAGTATCCAACTCATGTACATTGAGAGGGCAGGGATCAGATCTTCATCACTTATTTCCAGATCTGGCACATAGCAGCCATGCACCCAGTGGTTACTGAAGCAGTCACTTAATTGGAGCTAGAGCAAAACCAACTGTAGCTGCCGAGGAAAGAAAACAGTAAAGGAATCGGTGTTGAGTACCTAGGTAAGCCTAGCACGATGCTTGCAGCTTTATGCACCGTCCTCCCACACCATCCTCAGAGTTACTCTGTGAGGTCAGTACTATTATTATCCTTATTTTACAGTGAAGAAAACTGAGGTTCAGGGAGATTATGTCACTCTCTCAGAAACACACAGCTAGTGGGGAGGGAAACTAGGCTCCTACTCTGGATCTGTGTCCAAAGCTCATGCCTGCTATTTTCCCTCAATATAGTCCCCCTTCCCTGGGCTGCCTTAGTAGGTGTGACTTCTAACCCACATATAGTGGAGTATAATAAAAATTCTGACATACTTCCCCTCCCTTTGCTTTCTAGGATGTTGTATTTCCCTAGCTTTCCTCCCACCTCTCTGAAAGATCCTTCTGTCTTTTGCATAGAGTTCTGCCTGCCTATTAAATGCCAGCAGCTTCTGAGTTCCTTCCTCAGCCCTCTGCTCTTCTCTCAAACTCTCCTTAGGTAAGAGGCATTTTGTACACAGCTCAGATTTTGCCTAAGGTGTGAACTCCATGAGAGTAGGGTCAATCTGCTTCGATCTGCCCCTGCAGAGGACCTTGATAGATACCTATTGATAATATAGTGAACACCTATAATATGTTTATTGTATGTCAGGCACTATGAGATTTCCTTGTATTAATTCATTTACTCCTCACAACAACCTTATGAAGTAAGAGTAATTATGATTCCCATTTTTTTGTGAGCAAACTGAAGCACAAGAGATTAAGTAATTTACCCAAGGTCACACAGCTAGTAAACCAAGGAGCCAGGATTCAAACACAGGCAATTTGGCTCTAGAGTTCAGGCTAGTACCACTATATGCTACTATTCCTTCAGGAAGCCTCCTGGATCCCCAGGACAAGTTAAATGCCTTTTCTAATCCCTGTGTTTGCCCCTAGCAGAGCAGTTATCACATTATTGTGATTATTTGCACAGAAATCTTCCCCTATGGACAGTGACAGGTCCATCCCACAGGACCTGGCACAGGGCACAGACAGTAAAAATGGTATATGAATGAATGAACTACAAGACTACCCGGTGAGATAGAACATACTAG